>JAYMFT010372815.1:0-21420 GCA_038088735.1 Panulirus argus
CTATATTCCAATTAGGGCCCGGCCTTGATGTGGACTTTTGTCCGTGACTGGAGCCTTCAACATAAAAAAGAAAAAATATATGTACTTGATCCACCCCATAGACATAGGAATGAAGTTAAAGAGATTAGATAGGCCTTTACCAAAAGAACTTGAACCATAAATGTTAAAAAGTGCCCAGTTTTATATATTTTCTATTTTCATCATAGGGCTTTTAGGTTGGATCTTTAAAAAAACTTATGTAGTTTTTAGGGGAAGCACAAAGATTTCCAGTAGATGAGCGATGCAAGAGGAATGAATATGAAAACAAGTATCAGGTATGGCTAAGTCTTTATAGGTGAGAAGAAATAGTACATAAAGTACAGTAAGTGAAATCTAAGTGAAGAAAGATTTTTGGTTGATGAAAGATGCAATAGGAATGAATATAGAAACAGATATGTTTGATTATGTATGTGTAGATCCTTGAAGAAGTCTTTGTACCTCCATTTTATGAGACAAGACTTGAGAAAGAAGGGAAGAAGACTGCAAATATCAGAAACCAAACTGTTCCTTGTGAACTTAATCTGATGGGATGGCAACTTTATCTTGCAGCCACTAACCAGGTGATGTTGGGTAAAGATGGGTGTGTGGCTACAATGGCAGCAATCCTCAGTTCAGTTCCAAAGACTCATTGGGCCAAGATCAAGTTTATTATGGAGATCTTAGCTCTTCTTACGAAAGCTAGTAAGTGATATGTTCATTATGGAGAATATGTATTTTCCAGAAAATTTTTCTAATGCATGTTTTCCTTTGTACATATGTTTCAGTTAATGCTTTGGGTGAAGGCTCATTTATACTTTTATTTGACTGTATCTCTGCATCTGTTAATACCTTACATACATATGTTTTCACTGATAATGTTTTTCTGTACACATCCAGTTATATCATTTCCAGCATCTTGGAGATATGTTAGATATTTAGTTAATCTATATAGATTTGTTAAAACTGATACCGTATCTAAAGTAGTTTTGATAAATTTGAAGTTGTTCATGTTGATAGGAGAGATATTTTACTACCCACATATTTCCTGCACATCACAGAAAGTGAGTAAGATTGGGGTTCAAGGGACTGAAAAACCTTCTTTCCGGTATTATCACACTTAAAAGTAGGAATAGAGGAAGGAGCCTAGTGAGGGCTAATCCCATTACTTTCTGGCTGGGATAAGAATGTGCTTGGCTTTAATCAGAATGATAAGAAGGGAGAGATGCTGTGTTTGATGAGAGAAAATCCTAGCTTTTCAGGTTCTTGAGTTGAAGGTTGAGGGTAGTTATATTCAGAGGGTCAAGTCCACAGTTAGAGGATAGCAGTGAAGGAAGGGTTTGCATTTCTGATAAGAAGTGAGCAGTGGAGCTTTGTTAAAGATTTCAAGGAGGTGAGTTGAAGATGGTGTTGGTTAGGATGAAAGTAGACTATGATAGGTAGGTGATTTGTAATGCTTATAGACCAAGAGTGAGAGGCATGAGGAAGAAAAAATGCATTTTAGGAAGAGTTGAGTGAATACTCTGGCAGTTTTGATGCAAGGAATTGAATTTTAGTGAGGGGAATATGAATGTGGATTAGGTAATGTGGCAATTGAGGGTATAGTTTGGGATGTATGAGAATCCTAATGTAAATGAAAATGGGACAAAGCTTGTTCAGTTGTGTGCTTATAGATGAATGGCAACTGGAATGCATAATTTAAGAAGAGGTGGTTACCTAAGAATATGAGTGTGAGTGGGGTTGGAAGTAAATGGACACAAATGGATTATGTTTTCATTGGCAAGAGTGTAATGGAAATTTTGTTGGATTTGAACCTGTTTAGAGGGATGACAGGTGGAATGTCTGATAATTTCTTGGTGAATCTAGGATCACAAGTGGATGGTTGATTAAAAGAGAGAGAAAGTGACATATGTGTAGATGAAGTGGTAAAAGTGAGTGGGTTTGGTAATGTGGATTGAGTGCAGAGATACCAGAAGAAATTGAGTGAAGAATGGCATAGGTTGAAAGTAACAAATCAAGAGAGTTTAAGAGGAGTGGATGTTATATAGGGTAGCAGTGATTAATTATGTAGGTGAAGTGTGGAAGATGGGATGTAGACATATAAGAAAGGGCATTGAATGGTGGAATGTTTTGGTAAAGAGAGGAAGTAGTAAAAGTTTTGCTGAAGATTAGATGTGGTAAAGTTATTAAAGTAAATGGGATTGGGAGTGAGGTTCCCAAGAAAATGGATGATGATGTTAATAGATTAATCAGTTTTTTGAAGGATGTATGACCATAGGTAGGGTGCTGAGGACTGGCGAAATGCCTGTATAAGTGCCCTCGCATTAAAGTAGGGAAGACAAAAATTAGTGTAGCAATTGTACAGGTGTATGTTTGTCTCATGTATCTAGTAAGGTGTTTGAGAAAGTGTTGATTAATAGGATGCTTTCATGCACAGAATATTTGACCAGGGAAGAATAATATAATTCCAGGAGAGGTGAAATATATGAGGAGCAGATGTTTGCTTTGAAGAATCTGTGAGAAACGTGTGAAGAGAGTATGACTTGTATGTGGCATTTATAAATCAGGAGAAAGTGTTTTATAGAAGGTGCTAAGGATATATAGGTGTGGTATAGAGAAGTGTGTTAGTGTGTATAGTCTGGCTGAGAAGGTCAACCAGGGAGTGCTGAAATGTTTTGGGCATATGACTAGGGTGAGTGATGATAGACTGATGAAGAGGATAAATGTGTCAGAAGCTAAGGAAGCAAAGGGGAGGGGGAGATGGAGGTGGGATAATGTTGTAAAGGAGGTTTTTGGGTATTGGGGGCCTAAACATTGAGGAGGGTGAGAGGGATGCGTTGGGTAGAAAAAATGGAACATTTCAAAATGGCATTTTTCCTTTGCTTTGTCTATTATTGTGCCTGGTTAGTTTTCATAATGTCTGTCTGTATCAAGGCCTGATGTCTATTTCTTTAACAAAGATGTGAGGAATTACCTTTAAAGCTATCTGTAAATAAGAATCAGTTTGTTAAACCTGATTATTCAGTTGAAATGAAGTGAACTTGACTTGTTCTCCAGCTGATGTAGGCTGTTTCACATTTGCAGTAGGGACAATGTTTTAAAAAAGTTAATTATATATTGCACATCACATAGTGATGTTCTAAGAATAGAAATATCTCATCAGACAGTAATATGTTCATCCATATTTATATATTGTGTGGGATGTCACAATAGTCCTTATGGCTCATTGCTTTTAGGAACATAAATTTCCACTTGGAGACAAAGCTTATTAAGTGGAATAGTGCCAATGTAATTACCATTTTTGTTAGTGCACTCTAATGAATGAGGCAACAATTTGCTCTTGTGCATTTGATTTTTTTTTTTGATAGTTTATGGTAGATGACAGTATTAGAGTACATGAGTAATAGCTCAAAGTTATTCATTGATTGTTTCGAACAATGCCTTACTTTTCATCAGTCGAATGAATGTTGAAACTAAAGTGTTCAGCAAAGGATGGTCATGAGTCTTCATCATCTTAAAGTAGAAAATTACGTATTAGAAATGGACTGATAGCTTCAAACTTTTTGTTTTACAGTAAAGCAAAGCTCTTTACAGGTACATGGTAATGATGCAACCTCGGAAAATTCATTAAAATTTGGTATTTAATATCATTTTTGGATGTATTATGTATCATCACATCTTTAGTCTGAATTAGCCCATTAGATTTACTTTCTTAATAACATTTTATGTTGAAATTACTTTTGCCCCACAAAGATTTTCATGCAGCTTTTTCAGATTCTGTTGAGCCTAGTCCAATTTGTGTAAAGTATAGACTCCAAATTCTTCACAAAAAGAATTTCCCAGAATATTTTCAAAGCTTTATTTTGCTAACAGGTTTCTTAAGTACTAATAAGAAAGGCCATATTCTTTTTTTGATTTAAGTAAAGTTTGATTTTATGCCTAAAATTCTCATTATGATGATGTTATCTAATTGTTTTATGCATACATTTTTTTAACTGCCTACTTATAACTGTCAGACTGTAGGTGCTACATTTCTAAGTTATTAAAGAAAGTCTTACATTCAAAACATCTCCTTGCTTTCAACACTGCCACTACTAATAAGTTCAGTTTTAGGATCACACCAATTTTTCTTTTTAAGTTTTTAAATCATTGGCAAGCACTTCTTTCTGTAGCCAATGTGAGCCCTCGGTTAGCAGCCATTGTACGGTCTAATGGCCAAAAACTTCAAGCACTTCTTAACTATTTCTTTGGTAAGGGATCCTGTATGGTGTGGGTGTCATTGCATGTATGACCTTGACTATTTATGCAGGGAATGGTACAAGGTTGTAGCTGTATACAGGCTTATCTTGAAAGTTGTTTAAGTACCCAAGTATCATGTATTTAGTGGATTTGTCATTTAAAGTCAGAAGGCTAAAGCTGTATCCCTGGTTTGCTTGTATGGATTCAAGCAGTGGAACCCAAGAAATGCTTGAGAGCTCAGGCTGGGAGTCATTGCAAATTATGTTTGATTTAATGTAATAATTGGTGGTCATCTTAGCAAACTACGTTAAACAACATTGTCATTTATAATGAAGTCATACTTATATAAGTACTAAAGGTACAATAAATGCCAGATACTAAAGTTTACTTTTTCATTTGTTGAATGTTAAGGATACATTGTCTGATTATGATTTGAAGGGACAACAAAATTGTGGTACTTGAGACTTAAAACCAATGGAAAAGTCATCTTATACTAATCCAGATGCTGAAATTTTGATTATCCTAGTGACCAACAAGAGCTGATAGTATTAGCTTTAAGTTATCTTAAGAAATGTTTGTCATACTTTAGGAAGAACCTGAATGATTGCAGTATAATGTGCAACAAGGGACTTGCATAATACTGACCATTACTTGACCCGGAAGTTTGGAAATCAGTTAATGTTACAAATTAGTTTTACATGATGTAGTTTACTTTAGAAATTATGTGTGCTTGACAGAGCTCAAAAGACCCATGCCTCAAAATTCACACAACTAGCTAGTTGGATCACCATGATTTAGTAAGTTTAAGCTACCCACCATAACTGCTTGCCACCCTCAAACAGTCTTCGGCCAGTCAGTCACTCTCACCCAGCGATTATTATTGTGATGATAGAGCCACTGCCTCAGAGAAATATTATGGAAAGTATTAAAAAAGAATTCAAGCCAAATAAAGCTGCAGTATCAGAGCCTAATGAAAATAAATGAACTTTTTGTTTGGTGTAAAAACCAGTGGTCAAAATGTTTCTTGAAATTTTCTTTCTTTGTTGAATTTTTAGTTTTAATTGACTTGATTATAAGGTATAAAGGTGTATGTTTAAAAGTCTGCTTTTCCAACAGTGGGAGACACCTTGAAGATAAATGGTTACAATACCCTAGATTAGTTTAAAAAACATCTTAAGCTGTGACTTTTGTAGGTTGTTTAATAGTTTGCAGCAGGTGTATAGTATAGTCTAAAACATCATAGAATATGTCAGTTATACCATCCAAAGGTGCAAATGTTATCAAGTATCATGATTTTGATTGGTAAGGAGGTCCTTGTGCTTAACAGGAAATAAGTGACAGAAGTCAATTTGATTTTATATATTGAGCATTCTTATTTTGCAGATATCCATCACATGTAATACCACTCCATCTCCATGCTTACTTTCGGTGCATAATTTTACCTGTCATGGTATAAGGAAGAGCAGCAATATATCATGTAACATTTCAGATTAGGTAGATTGTTTTGTTGAGTCATAGATAGATATAGCTCGTCTAGTGCCACTGGGAGATGTTATATTAGAGACAAATATTGATGAAAATTTATCCAAAGTTTAACAAGGAACTGCCTTGAGGAACCTTCTTCATGTGCTATTCATATGGATATTCTATTAGCTTCCCTATGATTATCCACAGCAGCTTATAATGACATTGGTGGGTGCTTGTATGTTATCAGGTATATGTTTCATATTTTCTTGCAAAATTATTGCCTTTCACTTCCATCTGTTTAATTAGAGCCATTTTGAAGATAAACAGGTTTTGGTGGGATTTCGTCATCGTTGATGCCCATCAAACGTCTCTATGCAATCATTAATGTGGCTTATAAGCAGTCATTGGGCTACTTCATCATCATTAGTATAGCAGGGCTTTAAGCTATAAGGCGGTCAGTATTTAGTATATCTTTTAGAAAATTAACTTATTAGCAAGTCTGTTTTCAAACATTTTCAACCCCTTCAGGGACTGGAGACCTATTGCATAGGCTGGCTCTAATGTATGAATGTACTTTGACATTGATATTACTAATGTCCACCTTTTCTGATATGAAATATTTTATGTGATTAAGCCTTTGCCTTTAGAACCCTCTTAAGTACTGAAAGTAAGGTATCCTATTGATACATATTTCTCTATTTTGATATGCTCAGAAGACATACGTCTATCTATCTACACCTTTCTATGTATATGCTATTAACCCATCCCAGTTCTTTATATTGGTTGGCTTGATTCTGTTATTTATGTCATTGCTTTGTAGTCTTTAAAGTCCATGTGATGGTGGAGAAAGTCAGGAGGACCAATGTGTCGAACCTCACTGAGGTATGATGCAAAGATGATGATGTATGCCCTTTTCTGTGAATTTTGAAGTAGATTGTTTGTTAGCAGTGTATGACCTACAGTAGAATGGGGGCTTAGAACATTTCTTCATCATTTACAAGTCAAGATTGGCTGGCTTGTGATAGTAGTATTTTGAGGATATGAAGTTTTTTTATGGGTCAGAATGTTTCACATAATGGTGTTCCAACTTCTAGGCCAGGTGAATATGGGAGCATTTTTCTTTTGATTTTAAATTGTCCAAGCACAGAAGTAAGTCTGTAAACCAGATTGATTTTGTGTCATTTATTTGCCACATAGTATCAGTAGAATGCATGGATTTTCTTTTGTCATATAGTTTATAAAAGCATTTTTACTGACATGATATTTAGCTCAAAAAAGGATTTTCTAGTCAGAGATACATACATAGCCTGAGACTTCACTTAATTTGTATTACAGTTTATTTAACATGAATAGAAGTTTTGCAGCACAACTTAATATTAAAATGATGTCACACTGAAGTTAATGCTGTGCTTGAATATGATCTGATTTGAGTTGTAATCAAGATTCAATACAGAACTTTGTGAAATCAAATACTCGAATTGATTAGTTTTATGGTCAATTATTTTTCTTAATGAAAATCTTCAGTTAACAGAAAATAAGCACAGTATTCATTAGCAATATATTAAAGCCTATATATTACTCATTCATGAACTTAACATGTAAGTATGGTTGTTTCTGATCATGTTTTTCATTATATAATGCCATTATGATTGTACAGTATGGTTTAGTTACTCTAATTTGTTCCAGATGTATCTGTTCCAGGAATGTTTCTTCTGATATTTGTTTCAGGAATGTCCACATTAAATGTTATTGTGATTACCTGTCATCAGAACTTGTTTCACAACACGTTTTGAGAAAACGTGACTTACTATTTCCTGAATATATTATTGACTAATTGAAAAGTAAGTGAAGTGAATGAGGGATTCAGGTATGATTAAAAGCAATTAAGATCAAAATACTTGCCACTGGTGATATACCAGTAGAGTAGAATAGTGGGAATAAGCATGTGACTTTTGTACTGTATCCACTTTGCAACAATAAACTACAAGTCCCACTATACTTTTGTGACGTGTGTTCACATGATTATAAAGCAATCTGATCATCCCCAGATGAAAAGAATACATAAAAGACAAAAAAATTCTCAAGATTAAGTCACAAGGAATTTTTCTTTTCATCTTGTATGTGGAAGAAAAAATTTTTCTTTTGAAGTGAGATGAGGCCCCCCCCCCCTTATTTCTATGTTAGCATTATTAATGAAGTATGTAAGTTATACTCATGTCAGATACTTTTTGAAAATTCATTGAAACTTGCACCTGCGTGATAAGATATCCTGGTTATTGTTACTATAGGCATTGCATCCTGATGTGATCACTTTTGAGTTTGTATTTGTTATCTGTAAAACTGTCAGTATTAATTTAAAAGTTTGGTTAGTACAGAATGTGAGTTTCCAGAATTTCTGTCACAGCATAGGTAAAATAGTATATAAGACTAAAAATATTTTTTGTTACTGGGGATGATTTTTTTTATACCTGAGTAGCCATAACTCACTGCATTTTTTTTTTTTTTTTTTTTTTTAACTTAATAGAAATATTTCAAATTTTCCACATTGGTGCTGAAAAGTTTTATCTGAACTAAATATATCAAGAATAATCAACATTCTTTATTGCTGGAACTGTATATATTTAGCTCTAGAAAAGTAAAAATGTGTACAGTACTAAATTCTGGTATCTGATACAAGGAAAATTGGACTAGGTCTGATGCTTGTTTTACTGGTTATCTCCAGTTACAGTGTGTGTGTGTTTAAGCAAATCATCAGTGACTTCTTTGTCGTCTTAGCTAAGTCTGTAGATGATAGAATGCTTATATTTTGCTCAAATTAAAACTTACAGAAAGTAATGTGATTCGCTTAGTGCGAGAATCTGGTCTCCAACGGGTCTTAGCAATCTTGGATGCATGGGAGAAGATTGAACGTCGCCACCAAGTGAAAGTCATTAAGGGGATTCTAGGAACATTATCCCATGTATGTGACTCAAGTAAGTACCATAATTTGATGGCATTATGTTATTTATATGTTTTACTACATATGATTTTCATCCTGAAAAAATTCATTATTAGTGTTTCATGTAGGATACTTTATTTGCCTTAGTAAAGTGATTCTTGTTACTTTGTTTAAAGATAGATTTTAAGGTTTGATAATTCTTAATGATATGTATGCACATCTTTTATACAGTAAACAGAATTATGCAAAAGCTATTGTTGCTAGCTTTAGCAAGGTACATGTGTTTGTAATACCTTTATTAGAGATATCTAATGACATTGTTAAGTTAAATGTATGCTCTGTTACTGTTTATAGGTGAACCTCTGCCAACTTTAATCCAAATGGTTTGATTACTGCTTAACTAAAAATCTTCACTTGGGTATTTTGCTAGTGCTTGCATACTTTGGTATCCTTATTTCGATACTGTTTATCTCAATCTTGCAATTTTCCTAGATTTAGCTGCCTGTGTACCGTAGCTGCAACTCACCAAACTAACGTGTCACTTGATCACCAAGTAGCCATTGGCAAGTGGTATTTCAATGCTTGATTCTTCCTCTACATAGTTAAGCATCAGAACTCTTTACCATCTCATTACTTTCCCAACAGCAATGACCTGTCCCATTGTATAAGCTGCTGACCGGGGAAAAACAATCTTGCTTCAGGAGAGGTTAAGGGTGTGAGGACTAATTGTTTGATTTGAAGAATGTTTGAATTACTTGGATCCACATATGTGGCATGTATGGATCTGGAGGACGCATATGATAGGGTTGAGATATGCCTTTTTAAAAACATTTCAAATATTTGAGGTATATTGTAAGTCACTAAACACAGTAAGGAGCTCTTATGGCATATGTATGAGCTACAATGGGAGGAGGTTGAGTACTTCTTGGTGAAAATGAGTCTATCTCAAGGATGTACAGTGTTGGCATGGGTGTTTAATATGTTTATGGATGGGGCTCTATCTGAAGGATGTACATTGTTGGCATCGGTGTTTAATATGTTTATGGATGGGGCTCCAAATGAGGTAAATGCAAGAGTCTTAGAGCAAAGGTTGGGTCTGTTATGTTTGTGGGGGGAGTTTAGAGGTGAATCGAATCTTCGGTGTATTGGGGTGGGGGGATGTGGGAGGTGAATTGAGTTTTCATAATATTGGGGTAGGGGGACATAGGAGGCAATTGATTTGCTGTTTATAGATGACTTGACTGGAAGCAGAATTTAGAGAAAAAAATCCAGAAGCTGATGACAGAATTTTGGCCTGTATTTAAAAGAAGAAAGTTGAAAATAGGTTTAACAAAACATATGGAAATGAGGTGCAGTATGGGGGTGGGGTAGGATGATTTAAGTTTAGATGAGTACTTTAAGTACTTAGTAGTGGACATCACAGTGAATGGAACCATGGGGGCTGAGGTAAGTCACTTGGTTACATTAAAAAGCGTGTAGAAGGAAAGTTCATTGTCTGTAAGGGTAAAGATGGGTATCTTTAAAGATATAGTAATGTCTCTTCAGGTAAGGATGGGTATCTTTAAAGATATAGTATCCCTGATATTATGGTAATGATGTGAGTTTCGGTTCTTGAATGCAAAGGAAAGGAAGAGAGTGGATTTAATTACCTAATATTGTAATTACTTATTTGCACTGTACAGGGAGGGAGTTTTACACTAATGGGGCCTCATCTCTTAAATGCTCTCTGCTATCATACATCCTCTTAAGTTTATGTATGCCGTTTGCATTGACCATGTCCTCCATGCATCTGTTCCATTCTTCCACCTCTCTTATACTCTAAGCATTTTTCTCTATATCATTATTAACAATTTTGTTGCTTAATTTCATGTTATGTCCTTGAGTTGCTCCATCCCTACCTCTCAGAGGACTGTCCACTGTCCACTTTGTCGATCTCTTTGAAAAACCTAATGGTTAGAATCAGGTCACCCCTCAGTCCTGTCTCTTCCAAGGTGGGTAAATTTAAAACCTCCAGCCTTTCCTTATAGTTTAGCTCTCTTAATTCCAGTACAGTTATTTTTGCTCTCCACAATCTTTTACAAGATCATTGTGTTTCTTCAGGTGTGGTGACCAAAGTTGCATTGTCCCTATCCCTAACCTGTCACCAGATTCCACACGCAAACTGTGTGTTGGTGAATATTGTGTAGATATCAAGTATCAGTGCTGCATATTGTAAGACTGCTGGCTGGATTTCAAAGTTACATTGTACCGTGGCAACATTGCTGCTTTCCTGCCACGCATGCACATTGCATGGGCGAGCGGCAGTACCCGCTGAGGTGTGACGAGCACTGGATGCAATCCAATGCTCTCACATTAGTCTATCTGTCTATTGTAATAATGGGATTGTCAAGAACTTGCAGTTTCAATTCATCACCCTTCGGTCCCATCACATCCAAATATCAGCATAATTTTCAGTTGCATGGCTAAGGAAATGATTAGCCAGCTGTTCACATCATGAGAAGTGTATTCTAGTTTTGGCCTTATTTAGGATATAAATAGCTAGTTAAATATTTCCTTATCCATATACTTGAAAGCTGTTCGGATGTTTTCCAGCAGACATTCTGTCTCCTTAACTATTCTCCCAATATGTACTGGAAATGAAATGCTTGAGGGTGATGAAGTGTTGTGTAAAGTGGGTTGACCAAGTGAGAGATGCTATTCTTAGAGAAAAATTTGGGGTTGAGTTCACTCTGATTAAGATGGCCAACCAGGATTTGCTGAAGTGGTTCATGCACATTAAGATCTGTGTGCCAGATGAAGAGGGAAAAGAGGGAGGGAATGACTAAGATGTGAGGATGGTGGAAAATAACTCTAGGGTATCAGGACCTGAACTATCAGACATAGATAGAAAGAACTGGAGTGATATTGTAAGGTGAGGATGTACTGTCCTATTAATGGGGCTTAGCCAAGGCATATGAAGTGTTTAGAGTAAATCGTGGAATAGACTGTGGGATTTGGGTGTGGTCAGTATATCTGGTTTTAGTACAATGTCCATTACAGCTAGAGAATGGATGTGTGTGATTGAATCATTTGTTCATATGTTCATGACATTACTTTGCGCATTTGTAAAAGGCAGTTAAGTGTTAGAATAACTAGTATATGTAATAGTAACTAGTTTGTAATGTGAGGTGCAGCGAAATAGTAATCAGATATTGAAATAATTACCTGTAACTGGTAATTTGTGTGAATCTGATGGTCAGTCAGCAGTGTGTATTGGTCTTAACTGATGATTTATGGGTAAAAGTGAAATTTGGATGAGATATGAAAGCCATTTTACATTATTTATGCCTGTATAGGACTAGCAAAAAGTCTTTAGCTCACTTGATGTTTTCCTTTTCTACAGGGGGGAGGGGATTTCATTGTCATCACTCTTAATTTTCTTGATCTTGCTCATTCACCTCTACTTAGGTAGCCTCTGAGATATTGATTATCACCAGTTATTGCCAATTTTATTTTTTTTTTAGATAGAAAAGAAAAAAACATTATAGCATACTCCACTTGCTGATCTCCCTTCCTATTGTATAGGTTTACAAGAACTTCTAGTTTACATACCATTCATTACCAAATCCATCAACAGTTTGATAATGAAATCTGTCACTAAGAACTTTTGTTTTAATGATCTTGCATTGTTTTTGCAGAACATGGGTGCAAGGCTGTGGTATCTTTAAATGGTGTGGAAATTACACAGCGCTTCATACAGACATGTCCTGCAGACAAGAAATTTGATAGCAATCTTGCTTATGCCACTAATGTTTTCCTGAAGTGTGTTAGCAAGGGAGAGTTACCTGTGTCTTCCATACGTGGCGCATATACTTTCCATGTGCCAAATGCAGATGATCCAGACTCGGGTTCAGGTACTTCATATAGATCTTTTTGTGGAATTTTCCTTCATATCATGTGACTTCCTGATGTCAGTAACAAAGGAATGGTTAGAATGTACAATTTTTTATTCTGTGTGGATTACCTACAACTTTCCATACATGGCATCCATAATAACATTTTTATTTCTCTATAATTTAGAAAATACAGAATTCATCTGGGGCTCTTGCAGATACACATCATGAAGACACCCCAGGTTTTGATGGTGATTCATCTGATGAGGAGGAAGATGAAGTAGAGGATGAAGATGAAGATTTTGAGCTATCCAAAGATTTAAAGGGAATTGACATAACCTCAGAATATTCTCCTCAACAACCAAGGATGGAAGAATTGGTTAGATTATCATCTCTTTTCCCTGAACTGAACAATTTTCGTGTTCCTGGTAGTACAAGATTCAGAGATGCTGTTCTTTCTGCCAGAAGAGGTATATTGTGATTGATATTAATTGTAAATTTCGGAACATCTTTGGTGGGAAATGTTTTAAAGAATAATTTTTATGCTATTTTTAATGTATTACAGGATGGTTCCCCAGGTAGGGTATTTGCTGTATTTGTTTCTTGGGATGTGCTGCTCTAGCCTTAGAAACCTGTCCAGTACTGAGAGCCTTATTCCCTTTCTTCCTCACTCTTTTTATGTTGAGTCTTCTGTCATAGATGAAAGTCTTCAGTGAGGCCAGGCCTTAGATAAAACTTGAGAAAGGACTTCAGAAATATAGAAGTGTTAAGAGAGAAGACTTAGAGGAAGTGGAGAACCTAACTTATAAAAAGAGGAGGTCATAATTGCAGCAAAGTCATGAAAAGATAAAGACTTCCAAAGCTTAACTATGGAGGGAAAGGAACCGAGCATTGCAGTGTCCCACCCTTGAGATGCCAATGGATTTTTAGTGTCACGTGACATGCTGGTTCGCTGGGAATAAATGCTCTAGCTAATGGCAGGGTTAAACAGACAGTCAGACCTTGGGGGCAGAAATCAAAGTAATATCAGCAGAAGAGGGAAAGAGAACTAACTCTGTAGCATTGAGCAAGTTGGTGAAATTGTGAGGTCAGAATGGGAGGGTTGAGTTAGATTGCTTTGGACTTTTACTCTGTTAAATAAGTATGTAGAGCTAGATCCTCCTCCTCATATGTGAGTAGTACACCTCACAGGCATAGATTTTTTGAGTACTTAGGCTCCAGATTCATTGTTGATAATGAGATTAAGCTCTCGTGTTGGAACAATTGGGCAGCAGAATGGATATTATTTATTTATTTGTATTACTCCGGGACCAATATCTTGAGAGAGTTCTGGTATTATCCAGGACCTTTCTAAAGGTTCATGCAACACAAGGCTGTGTTATTCACAGTAGAAGGAAAGTGTTGACTCCTTTGAAGTGAAAAGATCTTTGATGAGATTGTGCTTCCAGTGATACAGACTCGCCAAAGGTTACTTCACTTACGATGTTTCCTCGTTCAGGTGGAGCCTGTTAACACCAGCAGCTGAATTAAGATACCTAATCATTTTGTAAGTATGTTCCAGAAAGTAGTTATTAATTTGCACTCTCTTTAATTTTTTTTGTAAAGTTTATTGTTTCTTGAGGATGATGAGATATTGACAAGAAGGCTAATGGAACTACTGTCTACCTATATATCTATCTATATCTCTGATGCCCGTTTCCTCAAGGGGATGGCCACAGCAAAAGGCTCCATACCTGGTGAACTCTAGTGCTGCATCTTATCCTTTTGTGGCTCACCCTTAATGGCCACTGGCAGAGGGCAACTCTCATGCAGTGTTTCCTGAGGCTTTTACCAAATGTTTTTGCCTAATGTTCCAACCTATTACTTCTACCTAATGTACCTGACTAGTTTTCATACTTTCTCCTTCTACCTAATGTTACTACCTAATGCTCCAGCCTAATGTTGTTTCCTACTACGTCTGTTTATTGTTCCTTCCATTTTGTCAAAAGGCAGGGCTAGCACATAATGCTTACCCTAGGAAACTTTTATTAAGAAGAATGAATTGTGTGGGTTAAGTGTTGTTAAGTGTTATGTGGGATAAAGAGGGATTTTATGTAAAGCTCATAGACAGAATGTCAGCAGTCGATGTGTGGGTGATGCATAAAGAAAAGACAGCTTCTTGGGTCAGAGGAGTGTAGCATAACAACCACTGAAGTGCTGGCTCACTATGCAGCCATCACTTATCCTCCCGATACTCAGGCGAGTAGTACCGGTAATATATCAACCTGATTGGTGGCTGCCTTCCATCTACTACCCATCTACTACTAACTACTGGGACTCTTTTAGACTTGATCTGAGGATTTTTTTTTTTACAAGGGTTTATAATACTTTCTTTACATAGTACAAATATTGCTAAAAATCATATGTGAAAGACAGCTTTTTAAAAATCTGATGTCTCAAAAGAGTTAATTGAGTTAGTCTATCCAAATACTGCATGTTCTCACCTGACCATGAGTTCCAGTCAGGTTCTTGGCTCTCAGGAGCATTACCATAAATATGAAACCCGTTAAGGCCATCTATCAGCAGCAGGATTCAAGATGTACTCTTATCTAGATGATATTATGCTTGGAAGCAAATGAAAAAAATGATAATTGGTTAGGGATGACATGTGGCATCAGTACATGGTTATTGTCAGTAAGTTATAAATGGGATCCTTCAAATGCAAGCAGGGAAAGTCAGCTCACAACTGTTTCGAGGTTAGTCTGTATAGAGCGACCACAAATGTTACAAGAGTAGTCCTTTAACCCCTTTTGGACCAGTTTTCTAAAAGTTGTCTGCCACAGACATTGGCATTTTAACTATGTGAATCATAAAAACGTATTGTTAGCCATTTTGATAACCTCAGCAATATTAACAAAGTGTCATGTAGACATCTGAACCTTGGCATGCCACTAAGTCTTTTTAATCTTCATGTACCACCACCATTTAATCTAGGTGTGTACCTCAATGACCCAAGCATGTGGCTCTCCCAAAATAAAGTCCCTTTTCTTGGGTATTGTCTTACTGTAATATTATGCTCAGAATCACTTTTTTCTGGTCTCCAGATACACTAATACCCCAATTTGCACTCAAGATACATTCCTGGAAAATGGAGTACTAAGCGAACCAGCTTTGTATAGGGCCATTATACCATTGCATATGTGGAGATGCATTCCTGATGATGTCATTTTTTACCTATGAGATACATGTATTGTATACGAGGATTACTGATATTAATAAACACAGATTATTACAGTAATGTAAGCTACCTGGCTGGTGCAGGAGGTGGCAATGAGATGTGGGGGTGGAGAATAGAATGTATATGATACCCCATTTTCTCATCCTTCATGCATTTATGCTGTTTCCTGTGGGGCAGGGTGGCATCAGGGATGGATGAAGGTGAGCGAGTATGAATATGTACATATGTATATATATGTGAATGGATGTCTTTCTTTGTCTGTTTCCAGGTGCTACCTCGCTGACTCGGGAAATGGCGATCAAGCGTGAAAAAATTTTTAATGATTAATAGATAACAAGTAAGCAGTGTGCAATATTGTATCATGAATGACAGCCCTGTGATGGATAGTGATGATTGTCATAGAATGAGTGAAAGGGGCACTCTATCAGTGAGACACAGTGGATGGGAGGGAGATGTGAGGTAGGAGGCAGTGGATATCATATGGCTCTGCTGTGGCAGAAGCTAGTACATCTCTGCATCACTAGAATTATGATTTAGGCGGTGATAGTAGAGTGAGTGGTGATGATGGGAATGATGATGACAAGATGTGGTGGGGAAGCAGATTGTTGTAAGTAGCGAGTAGAAGATGCATCTTTTGTTTTTTTTGGTTACACTGGCTGCAAGACTGCCTAATGCTATTGAGCAGCGGATGGATTCCCACAAAATTGAGTGTAAGTATAAATGAGCAACAATGTATCCCTTCAACATTATGTTATATAGCATTCTGGAATATGGAGTGAAAACAGAAAGGTAGGGGTGATAAGAAAGGTGAAGTGGAAGGGTGTGGTAACATGCACCTGTTTTTCTGACAAACTCATTCTTTAACAAGACACCTTCATTGCTGTTAACTTCATTTTCATCATAGCAGGAGCTTTTATTTTGTATGCATTCTTGATAATATTTCTAACCATTGATATAGCCAATTTGAAAGCATTACCGACATCAACCTGACACTCACCAATTGTTGTACTTTTACATCCAAGGAGAGGCTTTTTCTGTTCACTTTAGATGCACAAGTAGCTTTAGAACATTCAGGCTGTCTTCCAGACATGACTGGCCAAAAATAGTCAAAATGATATCGAAAAATCGGCAAGTCAGCACAAATATGTGCAGTGTAAGCACGGCAAAATTTGTACTGTACCAATAAAGGAGAGCAGTTGGTGTTGATTGGATGTAAATGTATGTGTTTACAGCACTGTGATAGACCAAGTGAGTGTTTGGACTTGTGACTTTTGACTTTTTGGATTTTTATCATTTTTTTAAGTTAAATTAGAGCTCCAAGATTGGAGCAAGAGCATAACAAAATAGCCCTCTACATGGTAGCACTAACTTGGGTGTTAGTGTATAAGTAAATATGGTAGTTGGCTGGTATTGTCTTCTGAACCACATATAATCTTCTTTGTATACTTTCTTCCTGCTTTGGTTATGGTTGGGTAACTGGCCTTGTTGATACTTATGTGTAATAGTTAGAGTTGAGGTGACATCTGATATCTCTACATGCCTATGTGCTAGTTAGAGTTATGGGTGGCATCTGACATCTGTACATGCCTCAAGTCAATAAAGGAAGCTTTGTATATTTCAGATATGGATGGGAAAGTTAGGCACATAACAGTTACGGGGATCATCATCATGGTCACCAGCATTTATTGATAGAATCATCTGTAGATGTTTAAGGGTTAAATATTTTTTGCCATTAACATGTTAAGGTAAATTAAGGTGAATGGACATCATAATCTTCTAAAAAAAATACTTCATTACCTTTATTGCTAGGATATGAGCCAAGCTGCTACATAAGAATTATGCACCCATGCCTGAGCAACTTGAGCTTGGATAAAATAAGGAATTTAAACCAATTGTGAAGTATACGAAGTCTGTTAAATGAAGAATTCTGGAAGCTTTAAGTTGCTACACAGCTTGAGACAGCCAAACATTGTCAGCAAGCATGTGAAGCTGCAAAATTCAGAGATCAGTAATTTTGGTAAAAACTGTTTGGAGTTCCTAGGAGTTTTATTCTGAAAAGACTGGACTGGATATGAATAAGGACAGGTATAATGATCTGGACATAGATCATGAGAATTGCTATCCCTTATTGTGTGTGTGTGTGTGTGTTTTTTACATATTCGCCTTTATCCATGTTGGTGTGGTAGCACCAGGAACAGACAAAGAGGTGGCCTCATTTGCTCACATCCGCTCTTTAACTGTCATCTATGATGTATTCTGAAAACAGTATGTATAAATTAATTTTCCCTTCCTACCCATAGCATTATACACATCCATAGCTAATGCTGTAAGCAGTTTGGTTGATAGGTCTAGCTGAAGAGCTGGCATGTATGTTGCCTTTAATCAACCTGCTGTGTTAATTCAGGTCAGCTTGTTTGTCACTGACAGGTATGCATTGTGGAGGAAACTACACAGTTGCTAAGCTTCGCTTTCTATTATGGCATCTGTGCTGCTAATTCTCAAGACAGATCAAAGACTAGTGTCTCCATGGTTCATAACAAGTACAGGGAAATGAAAAATGTTCTTTTAAGGATTATATGGAGTTTAGGAATGTATAGAAGCTACTAAATGAACTATATCATGAACATAAACAAAAATGGAATGAAGGAAACAAAAATGGAATGAAGGACAGAAACTTTTATCTCAAAAGAATGCTTTTGTGAGCATCTAAGGCCAGCCAAAAGACTATCTGTGAGGAGCAGCAGGCATATTTAAAAGTGGGAACGCTAATTTTTTGTGTCATTCTGTAGTGGTAGATAGATGCTTGAGGTATTAGTTTCCTCTGTTAGCAAGGGGGTTTCGTTAATTATAGTGAATCAGATTGGTAGCATTCATTGAAATATATAAATATTTACCTGTCTTAGTGACTGCTTAGCAAATTTGTATCCATTTGATGCATACATTACATGCATAAGAATGGAGTGTGGAAGGAAGAGGATGCAAGGGCTTATAGTAAGAAGGGAGGTAAAATGGGCAATAATGAGGCTGATGGTAGGAAATGCACATGGAGTGAATGAGATTACAGCTGAAATGCTGAAGTATGAAGAGGTGTGATAGAGTGGATGTCTTTGATATGTAATTTAGCATGGAAACGGTTGTGCCTGAAGACTGGGAGAAAACCATTATTGTTCCTTCATTCATATGAAAAGGTGTTAAGAATGTATGGAGCAATTACTGGGGATTAAGTCTGTTAAGTATACCAGGAAAAGTGCATACAAGGGTGCTGATTAATAGAGTGATGGAAATGACTGTATGCAGAATAGATGAGGTGCCTGGGGAGTTTTACAAAAGGTAGGGGATATGTAGATCAGTTTCTTTGGTGAAAATGACTGGAAAAGTCTCCAGCGAAAGGTGAGAAGTAGTATGCAGCTCTTATGTATTTGGTGAAAGTGTATGACAGAGTCGAGTGGAATTCTTTCTGGGATGTAGTAAAGATATATTGGGTAAGGGGACAACTGTTAAATGATGTGAAAGCCTTCTATAATGTAGCAAATGCTTGTGTGAGAGTGGATGGAGAGTTGAGCAAAACTTTCAGTATACATATGGGTGTGAGGCAGGGCTGTGGGATATCACAGTGGAGTGATAAGAGGGTTGAAAGCAAAACTAGGGAAAGGGAATGCAGAGATGGAGTGTGGTGGTGAGGTATGATGGCTGGTGACAAGCCTGTTGGCAGATGATACTGTGTTGTTTAATGAGAGTGAAGAGAAGTTGCAAAAAGTTGTAAGTGTGTTTTATGATGTGTTTAAGCATAGGCAGTAAACATAGGCAGTTGAAGGTAAATGCCAGTAAAAGTAAAGTAATGTTTTTTGAAAGGAAGCAGAGTGAAAACATAGATTTTGCAGTAGCCTGTAGAGTGAAAGATGAAAGTGTACTAAACTGTGTTGTAGATGCTAGGAGAAGAAGACTGGAAGAGGTGAGAGAATTAAGTATGTAGTAGCTATCTTGGGTAAGTGTGGTGAGATGGAAGGAGAGATAAAGGAGAGGGCAGTACAAGGTAGAAGATTCACTGGGCCCCTCAATAGAATGATGAAGGGTAATGGTGTGAGTATAGACATGAAGAAAGATTTAAGGGACAACATATACCTCCAAACCCTGACCTTCGCAACCAGAACATGGGCATGAAATGAGTCACGGTGGTCAAGAATTCAGGCTGTGGAAAGAAGCTGTTTGAGAGGAGCATTTGGTATGGTTAGATGGAATGAAGAAAGAAATGATGGGGTGTATGAGAGTTGTGGTTTGGTAAGCAGTTCAAAGGAAATGAATTGTGGAGTGGTAGAGTAAGTGAAATATAATACTTTGGAGTGGTTTAGGCATGTGGAAAGAATGCAATCTGAGGAGTTTATGAGAAGATTGTATGATAGTACAATTAAAGGGGTAGGTGTGACATGGAGAAACAGAGTGAAAGAGTCCTAGAGGGAGAGCAGTGATGGAAGAATGCATGGAATGGTTTATATGAGTGAGGCATGTAAGGACAGGGATAAGTGGAGAATCTTTTGCCATAGCAACCCCCTTGATGGGAGTTCCAGAAGGGAATGGGCATCAGAGATATAGATAGATAGAAAAAAGAACAAATCATAGATCCCTCAAGTTACTGAAAATGCTGCTTACTTACAAAAAGAGAGGGCTTATTCCCCCCGTGTCCCACCCCTATTTTCTGTCCCCATTGTCTGCAGATAAGTGTACATTGCAACAATGAATAGGCTTCACCAACAACTTTTAAAGATGCTTTCTCACCCAAAATTTAAATTTTTCAG
Source organism: Panulirus argus (assembly GCA_038088735.1). Lineage (NCBI taxonomy): Eukaryota > Metazoa > Arthropoda > Malacostraca > Decapoda > Palinuridae > Panulirus > Panulirus argus. The sequence continues at coordinate 20,542 of JAYMFT010372815.1, forward strand.
GAAGTGGTGGTGAGATCAGTCCAGAAACAAGCGTGGAACACTACCTTCAAGCTGCAAACACCACCAAGAGTCTCATAAACTTTGTTAAAGTTGCTTACCCAGATATGGTAGGTGCTCATGGACCCACATATCTTGAGGAATTGTATGAAAAGGACCGTAAGGTTTGCAGGTAAGATTCTACATTAGTCATATTTATATCTTTATATAGTATATGATAATGAAAATTTAATTTGAATCTATAGAGATTATTTTGATGGATGTAAAATATCAGCTTGTTGCATTGCAGGAGCAAAGCCATTGCTACTGTTGAGCGTGTGCTTCATCCAGAAATCTACATGGAGCGTGTTGTTTATGACTTGGACTACCTGCTGAAATCTGAACTTTCAAGGCAATTGATAACTCCCACAAGTAGTTCTTCAAGGTTTGTGTATGATATGCTCTGAGATAATACAGCAAAGATTTAAGTTGAATCCATACCTATAATCCAGTGGTTTTAAGAAATGCTTCATTTTTAAGTTTTAATGTGTTTTGCGCATATGAATAACTCGAGGAAAACTTGCACGTTTTTCACATATGAAAGTGGTTAGGGAAAATGACAGAAAGGTCTGTAGGGCATGGTTGTGGAGAGGGGATCTGTTTTTTGTGCATTATACATACCAACTAGAGAGTGGATTTCAGTGAATAAGGCTGTGGTTCATCAATTCCTGGTGCTTCCTCACTGTCGTGAGAAACAGTTAACAAATACAAAAAAAAAGATTATTTATCTATATCTACATATTTTATATATCTGCATATGTTAATATGCTGAGGGGGGCAGCTGGTGGGATGTCTGATCACTACCTTGTGGAGGCAAAGGTGAAGATTTGTAGAGGTTTTCAA
>JAYMFT010372826.1:0-37051 GCA_038088735.1 Panulirus argus
TCTCTCTCTCTCTCTCTCTCTCTCTCTCTCTCTCTCTCTCTCTCTCTCTCTCTTCTCTCTCTCTCTCTCTCTCTCTCGTTTCCCACACAGCCACGACACATACACGTTGGTATTACCAGATGGTGAAGCTACACGGGTGTGACAGGCACTGTGGGCCGACCGATGTCAATATGGGGCACTGTGGGTAGAGCAATAGGACACAGGAAGCTCCTGGGCAGTAGTAGTGTGGGCTGGACGGAGTGGGCAAGGGCGGGTGAGTGAGCGCGCCGGTGAAACAGCGGGCGAAGCCAATGTGGGCGGGTACTGCAGGTACTGTCGTAAAAGCCGGGGTCGTGTGGGCGGCGTAGTACTGGCGCGGTGGGCGGGGTAGTGTGGGCGGGCGTGTGGGATTCCTTCCCCCCCCCCCTCCAACACACACATAATACACACCGCTAGTAACAACATCATGGGCGTCGGACCAGCGGAGGTGTGGGTGTGGGCGGGAGGCCAGCTGCCGGGTGTGGCCCGTTCACCTACACAACTATTCCACTGGTGTGTGTGTGTGTGTGTGTGTGTTAGATAACGTATATCAACCTGCTTAAGTACGTGTCATACTCGTATGTCATTCCTTGACCCCTGAGCAAGACGGTACGACCCTTGAACACGACTTTAAGCAAGGCTCTAGGGCGATAAGGTGCAACCCTTGAGCATGTGGGTTCGACCCTTGGGCACGAGCCTTGGGCATGATCGAGTGACGCTGATGTTCACATGGTGTTCCACATCGCCTCTGCCGGTAGCAATTTCGAGGGATGCAGGTGGCAACCCTGACATACATACATACATACATACATACATGTCAGGATGTGCAAGCCGCACCATCCGGGACCAGAGGAGTCAGCACCTGCGCGCTCACACGAGGAAATCGTCGGCAGGTATCGTAACGCAAGCTGTGGCGCTTAATACAAACAGGTCATGAAGGATCCAGGGTCAGACCGAACTCCACTGAAGAGGCAGGAAAAACGTATTAGGTCAACACTTGCGTCCGTGGTACATGATTCGGTCCCTCTTTGATCACTGTCACCTCGTGACCTTGATCACTGGCCACCAACCTCCAAAATCTAATCAAATTTGCTCTGTGGAAGCTGTGTTACGAGTCTGATCCATACAAACTGACCCAGTCTTAAATGAAACGGGTAAAGACGTATTTAGTACCATTCTTTAGTATATAAGACCTTGTGACAATGACCTTTGACCCCCTTGATCTTCAAAACTAAATCAGATGTAGAAATTATCTGTGTACAATCTGTGGTACGAGTCGCATTGCTCCTCTGTTTGTTTAGCCTGTTGGAGGTCGCTGCTTTGCAAGCCTACCGTAACCAGTACATCATCCTGACTGGTATAGTACAGTCAGTATGTACTCGTTCAGGTCCTTTCTCCAAATTCTTCAACGAACAGCACACGATGTTTGAAGTGGATGCAGGATGTTTATGGCCAAGGTACTATTGTTAACAGCTCTATACGAGGAATTCGAAGATAATAAGAGCGAGCCATTTTACGTATTTATGAGTCTCTGATTTTATCTCCGGACCGGAGATAATTACGATTATAAATGTTGAAATTACCAATAGCTGCAGGGAAAAAGGTTGGGTTCCTTCTCCCCCTCTCTTTTGTACCGGAGGGCTTCCAAAACCCTGGAGGAGCAGCATATCTCAAAGGCCGGCCGTGTCTTCGTGCCAGCCAGGGGGGGTGGTCAGCGGAGACCTGCCCGACCACAGGCCCGCTACCCTACACCAATAAATCATGCAGATGAGAGGCGACCACCTTTGTCTTAACATGTTCCTCAGTCTTACGGAGCTTTTTAATGGTTATGGTAGGCTCAGGGCAAGATCCCAGTCTAATGGAGGCTCCTGATGGGCGGCAGCGGTGGTGTGCTCCGAGCAGGACCTCATCTGCGCACCCCACTCGGCCATCACTCTAGATGCAAATCAACAAGCCATTAACAGCGGAAAAAGAGCCGTTGTAGTCGGACCTCCAGCCACTATAAGATCCCCCCGCCACCAACCCACCCACCACTTCCCTTGAGAAGCATAAGGAAGACCTCAGGATGCTTATCAGATGGCGGACGTCCCATTCTTCGCTCCCGTGTCATCTGTGGTGACTCCATAGAACACCGCACTTCTTCTCCTCAAGTGTTAAGGGCAAGACCCTGACACCATCCTGGTGTCCTGGCACCATAGCGTCACCTCTTCCTACCACCACCACCACCGGTCCCTACCTGCCCAACTCTCTCGACAATGCTTACATTAATTTCTCCCGCGCGACCACCACTATCCTCCCCGCCATCCCACTCGGGGGAAGAGCCCGACTTGGGTGAGATGAGCTCACCAGAGGCGGCATCAAGATTCCAGCTGCACCAGCGGTAGCTGCTGCCCTCAAGCAGCCGGGGCGGCCACTACAACCCGCCTTGCCTCACGCCATCATCATCGTCCATCCACACACTACCTCCTCCAGCAACCTTCCCAAGCACCAGGCGTCCATTATCCGATCCTCGTTTACACTTTATAACAAAGAGCGTCCGTCCCTGCCGGTTGCTGGTCATGCGTCTCTCCAACACTCCGCCACAGCCTTCTCAGACCATCACACTACGTGCCTGGTGTACCTATGGCCCGTAAGCGGCGGAGGAAAGTGAGACTTTTACCGTGCACAAATTCACTTTCTTCTTCCCTAAAGAGCAGGCATATATAAGCAAGGTGAATATGTGGCACATACGATACTGAGATGTTTGGAAACATCGTCAAGCCCTTCTAGAAATCCTAAGTTATAAAAATAATACAAGCACCTGCACCCAGTCACTTATAACTGATAACACAAAAAGATGATCAGCTGGAAACTAAAAATCCACACGAATCTGTTATGACCACAAGCACTTAACCCACTAAAAGTCCTTGCAACCACAAGCACTTAAAACCACAGGTACCTACCACCCCAATTATCTATCCACAATGAGCAATTAGAACCACAAGTACGTAAAACCACAAGTACTTACTACCGCAACTACTTATCACTACAAGTATTTACAACGCATTAGCACTTACAAGGACACAAATGCGTTGAGTCAGAAGTTCCTACTCCCGCAATTAATTACAACAACAAATACTTATCAGCATGGTCAAGAGAGTTTACCTTTCGTTACTTGCCGACAAATTACACATAATTTACGTCACCTAACTTTTGGTTGTACATACGAAGGAATAATATCTTTTCATGTTTCTCGCTCGCTTGTATAAAACGTTCTTCAACAACAAAAAACGCTTAGAGATTTTCCTCAGAGTCAATGGAGGTAAAACAAACACAAAAACGCACTTACACACAAAACCACAAACACCCTTAAAGGTCAGGTCAAAGCTCACGCCATCATTCCCAAGGGTTCGTTCTGTCGTCGTGACTGTAGGAAGTTATGTGTGAGTAAAGAAGATCCAGGCAAGGCAGGAAGGAGTATATGAGTTAGCTTGATAACAGAGGAGATGACGACGAGGTTATCTGCAGGAGGACGGTAATAGATTCCTCTGTCACTCTACAGCTGGATACGAGAGAGAGTAAAGCAGTGCACGGAAAATGAAGGATTTATTTGAGCATGTGGTTCGAGAGGAGACAACAGAAGGGTGACAGACGCAGCATCACTCACAGTGACAATAAAGGCAGGACCTTGGTGAAGATGGAGTCGACGAGGACGAGGTCACCCCTCTCGCGCCGTGAAGGACCTGCTTGTCCACACAACCTCTAGCCTGATGGACCCGCCTTACCTTGCTCCGTCCCTCTTCAGCAATGCGAGGCGCGATGCGAGGACAAAGTTCACATACTGATCATGGCTTAAGTATACACTTCCTACGACAGGTTACCTACGATGATGGTTCCGTGGTCTTCTGTCCTCACAGCTCGGTCTGGGATCTTACCTTACCTTGTGTGTATACCTTTCGAAGGTCTTCCAGCCCTATAGCTTGGTCTGACTTTACGTAAGAAAAAAAGAAGAGGCACGAGCAAAGGCAATGGTGCATACATCAAGTTCCCTCAAGTGACGACAGACCTGCCACACTGTAGTCTGGGAAGAAGTAAGATGGGTAAATGTTACACGGTGAAAATAAGGCTCGCACGTTATCTGTGGGATGTGGCGGTGTGTGACACTCTCTCTCTCTCTCTCCCCGAAAGAGAGTCAGCCAAAGCTGCACTTCACATCCCCCTTCCCTTGTCAACATTCACGTGTCAATACTGCAGATAGCGGCAGGCGATGAGACCACACCGTTACCAGCGGAGCAACCAGCAGGCGAGGTAAACGCTCCTAGTGCCCGACCAGATCGTCGACCAGGAGCACCAGACGACAAATGTGGTTAGCAAACGTGAGTCGTGGTAACCCGTGCTTGTGGGTGGGGACAGAGGCTCAACTTTAGGGACCCCACACTGCCAGTCTTCCCCTCCCAGTGCATCCATCACCAGCCACTACACACACACACACACACACACACACTCAGATACATCCTCCCTGTACTCACGACCCCTCCCAATACACACATATGCTGAAGGTTAACTGTGTAAAACTTTAGAGAGGCTATCACATCCATGGCCCTTGCTTGGTTACCGCTGCGACCCAACAACGCCCTTACATAACCTTCCGGGTAGAATTTCCATACTTTGCCCCAATTGGCCAATCTACTCGCCAGCGCCCCACATCCTAGTTATGGTATTCGTTCCTCAGCATACACCTGATCAAGACACAGGATTGGCTAATACCTTACCGCAAAGTCCTGACTTACTGTAAACAATGGACCTCTTCTGGGGCGGACGTGATCACCCATTCATTCTCGGCGCACAAGAATGTGCTTCCAGACATGCTACTCCATGAGCACGACGGTGCCAGCCTTGGAGCACGACGGCATGAGCCCTGAGCAGCACGACGGTACGACCCTTAGAAATGATGGCCTGACCTTTAACCTAACCTCTCCCAAGGGTCAGGTCAAGGTCCACGCCATTATACCCAAGGGTCGTGCCGTACTCTGCCCCTTCTCGTATGGCCTAAACTGGGGCATGTGGTGAACGCACGACCACCTCCGGAGGTGGTCGTGCGTCCTGACGACACTGATGGCGACAGCAAGTCGTACCGGCAAGACCAGACGGGATGGTACGAGCTCTCGGTGTCATGGCAACAACTGGTGGTGGTATGGCAACAGATGATGGTATGGTGAGGGTATGGCAACTGCTGGTACTGGTATGGCAACAAGAAGGTGATGTCCCGAGTGTGTGCGAGGGGCGGAGGTCCAGCCGGGCACCACTTGTGTCTGCTTCAAGGTTAGCAGGAGGTGAGGCCGGGTTGGTTGACTCACCAGAGACCAGCTCCCCAGGTGAGGCCGGGTTGGTTGACTCACCAGAGACCAGCTCTCCAGGTGAGGCCGGGTTGGTTGACTCACCAGAGACCAACGAGCTCTCCAGGTGAGGCCGGGTTGGTTGACTTACCAGAGACCAACCAGCTTCCAAGGTGAATAAGGAGGATCATACTCTTATAACTATAAAAATACTTCTTTCCGTCTTTGCAAACAATTTCATTGCCTTTTGCTAAGGCCTCTGGTTATTCTGTCTCTGCATCTTTCGAAAACTGTTCACTGTCGACGTCATCAAGCTGGTTTAAACTCGGAGGTACTGATAAAGTCGCCTGTCACTCTACTCTCTCCCATGGTGGGCAAATGTAAGGCCTTCTGTCCTTTCCCTCAAACTCAGCTCTATTAATTCAGGTACCATCTTTGCTGCCCTCCACTGGACCTTCTCTATTAGTTCTTTGTCAACAATGCCAAGCTCTGAAAGCCCCATGGCCGCAACGTATGCCAACCACGTCAAACACAGGCCCAGTAAAGCATTGAAGTACCCTCCCTGCCGTTCTAAAACAAGGTTACCAGGAAATCGCCAAACAATACGCCCTTCCTGTTCGAAACACTTCGTTATAACACACTAACTTGCAACGAACATGAGTATTATAGTTGTAATGCTAGCCTACCCTTACCAAGACTATTCCTCAAAAAAAAAAAAAGAGAATATACAATGAATTTACGGGAATCGAACCGAGTACCCAAAATGCTGCAAGGAGGAGGTAGGGATAGGTAGAATGTCTTCTGTTAGTCACACGAGGTAACGTCTAATTTCACGCGATCACCCAGTAATACCCCACGATTGTGTAAAGACATTCGTTCCAGAAGAAATGTACTCTACGTAAATTGGTGTTCCAGAAATGCTCCATCTGTCCAAGGAACAGTGGCTTCGCTCGCGATCCGCTGCGACCGCTATATATAACGGGTGAATGGGTTTAGAATTCCGCCGTGGCGAAGAGTATTCCAGATGACTGCGTTCTTGACGGACAGCCACGCCCGGGAACGTCCATCGCCATTCAGTAACAAGGCAGTTTTGGGAGACAAGATGTCGCTATCTTCGCCACATGCGTGACGGCCTTGGCTCCACCGCTGGTGTCTACATTCCTGTACTCTGCACAAGAAACGCGTACTCCAGAAGGCTAAATTCCTCCTGCAGCAGTTCAAGAGCCATCATCAGGTCCTCCACAGTACGGCAACTTCAGGCATCGCTGACAAATGAGCTAGCGACCGCTCCGTTCCCAATTCTAATTTCCCACATTACTCTCGAGCCACATCCCATACCAACTGGTTTTCCAGAAAAGGCTGACAAAGATGGACTTAATGAACTTCATCCATCACTTTCATGGAGACCAAATGAAACACATCAATGTGAAATGAGAACAACTGTCACTGGACTGGAACACTTCAGTCCTCTACGTTCACACTACAAAAATATAAAAATAAATCTGCCTTTCTCTTCGGTCCAATATACGTCGCCTAGTGGGTCACAAGCTGTGTGCAAACGTTGAAGACCTAATTTCCACGGAAACGTTGGAAACCTGATACGCAAGGTAAACATCAAGGAAACGCACAGGATGAAACCTCCGTTATTCTCTCTCTCTCTCTCTCTCTATTTTCGACAACAACACTTTCTGGTCCTTGGCCAAGTACCGATCACAATTCCAGTCCCACAGCCTGAGAGGCTCCCATGCCCTCAACTTTACCAGTACTGCTACATGCCAAGGAAAAGCCCCAAGGCTCCACGTGAGCAATAAATTCAATTCTTCATCAAGACAATCACCCCCTTCCAGAGCCGAGCCTTACCAATCCTATCCTTATTAAAAAATAAATCATATATAATATTCCGTCTTTTCTTCGGCACCTGGACCCCCAAGCCCAGCCTTCAACCCGGATGGACATTCCTCGTTTACTTCTAAAAGGATCATGTTTCGGGATCTGCCCCTAATCCTTCGCAAGGTTCCCTCTGCCCACTACTAATTCCCTTCACTCCTGGAAACATCCCAGCGAAGGTAATCCTCCCCCTCTCCCCAAAACTCCTGCCCCGTACGACGACAGACCAACAGCCTTGACCTCAGTCATCCGTCGTTTATGGAAAAGAGTGTAAACAACGTCTCCCTTACCATGAAGGCCACCTTGCACCCTCCCGTGTCAGGAATGGTAGTCATGCTTTCAGTCTCATTAAATTGAACCTACCGGGCTATACTAAATATTTCCTTAATCGTAAACCTGATATTTCTTTGTTAACATTTTCTCCCTTCACATTCTTAACCTGTCTTTTTCGTCCTCCAAATATCTTGGGCTATTTCTTTTTCCTCTACGTCTTTTGCCCCACACCCAACCCACTCCACCCCCTCGCTTCACCCTTTATCAGAGTCATTCACTGCCTGGCCTCCATGAAGACGAGCGTCCGAGACTAGAGACTCTGTACGAAAAATGACTGCTGCAGAATCGCGTCGGGCTGACCACCCATGTAGACCCAGTCTATCTGGATAATGTCAGGTCTAACATTAATGTTCTTATCTCTCTGCTCAGCTCTGACATGACAGCCATTAGACTATGGGAAAATACGCTACGCCATCCCTCGAACATTTAAGAAATCAAGACCTCTAGCATCACTGATTACTCGAAAACTCAAATATTTTCAATTAACCCTTAGGCTGCATCACCTCCTCCCTCCGCCAACATTCCTGGACTTCCCATAAACCACAATCTGACCAGGAAAAACAAGAAGTCCTCCTTTCCACAACACCCTGGATAAGAACGAGAAGTCCTCCTTTCCACGGCCATCCCAGTCCTTAATCCTCCTACCAGCTCACGCTCTGCAAAAGCCGTGTCCGTCCTCACAAAGAATACTGTTCCCATATTTGGGGCGATGCATCATAGTAATGCTTCTCTGCTCTTGGCAACAACCCGGCCTTTATTTCCAGCCTTCCTTACCTCACCTTACGATTGTTTTGAAAGTCTTCTGCCCTAAGATCCCGGTCTGGGACCTTTACCTTTACCTTACGTATTCCTTATGATGGTTTTGGAGGTCTTCTACCACCAGAGCTCGGTCTCCCACTGAGCTGCCGCGTTTCTTCTATGCTCAATCAGGCTGCTGGAGGCCTGGTAAATTTTGCTGGTATTTGCCTTGGCCTCTTAAATCTCTCCTCCTCAGAGGTGTTATTTTCCGTCCACTTCAATCACGCCCTCGAAAACTCTAGCCTGTGACATGTCACCTCTACAAACCCACGTGCTCCGTTGGCTGCTTCAGTACGAACACCAACACACTCCTCTCCTTTTTTCTTAACCTTCCACGTTCTCCATTTGAATAGCTTACCTCCTACAAGTGTTGACCCCTTAATATATACCCAACACTGTCCTAAAGCTTACTCACCACAACAGACACAATGGCATACATCGGCCAACTCCCCTCTTGTCCTCCATTTAGGAGGATAAGGAGCTGAGACATCGCCGGGCGTGCTGTTGCTACCCTATGCACCTCTACCCTGCTTCTGAGAGAGGGAGGAAAAAATACCCCGCATCGAGCACAATCTATCATCCAACCCAACATCTCCACCATATAAGCAGTGAGGACTGTCGGTGCAAGGCTACGGCCCTGCCTTACCTCGTGAGGTAACCAGCGCTGTTACAAGGCTACGGCTCTGCCTTATCTCATGGGTAAACCGGCGTTGCTACAAGGCTACGGCCCTGCCTTACTTCATGAGGTAACCGACAAGGCTATGGCCCTGCCTTACTTCATGAGGTAACCGGTGTTGTTACAAGGCCATGGCCCTGCCTTACCTCGTGAGGTAACCAGCGTTGTTACAAGGCTACGGCCCTGCCTTAACTGATGAGGTAACCGGTATTGTTAAAAGGCTACGATCCTGCCTTACTAAACCAGGTAACCAGCGTCGGTAGAAGGCTACGGCCCTGCCTTACCCCGCGACGTAACTGGGAAGCCAGACATGCCCCGCTACGCACGACTGGACTTTCACTCTCAGCACAGAGGCTAAGCATAATGTCAACAATCCTGGCGTAGATTCCCTGATGCCCCGCGTTCTTCCCACTTTTTCTGTCATAACGCAGAGGGAATATTTTCCATCACATCGCAGACAAAATGGACACTTTCATAGGACACAACTATATACTGCTGGCAGTTAAAGTTTGGAACTCGAGATGAAAATAAGCATCTAAACCACAAGCACTTTAGAACACTGATCCAATCCACGACAGGCCAATCACAGTCACATATCATTATCGACCAATGAATGGAGACTTAGCCTGGTCCACTGACCATCATGATGGAGTGAAATATACGCAAACCACGAGGAAAAGAAGAAAAAAACCTGGCGTGCAGCGTGCGGAACGGGTATGACGGGTTGGGCCACGCTGATAAGGGAAGGGAGTGTCTAACATCATAGGCTATAACTACTTTCAACTGCTAATACGGAGGAATTCAAAGGACGGCAGACCGCTGGGTCCTTTTCGAGACCGTTTTCAAACGTGCTAATGATATCTTCCAAAATTTAAACAAAATGCGAGAAAAGAGAAAGACAACAGTATTCAAATTTGAGCCGGTCAATAAAATGCTAGACTAAAATCATTACAAAACACTGAATCACTTCACCAATGTGGCCTTAAGCTTTCTTTACACCAGTATCAATTCTCCATATGTCTTCAGTGTTTGCAAAATAATGATTCTGGACGTCAGTTGCACCATCTGGATATCGCAAGCGTCAATTCTGATGGAAAAGGACAAAAATACCCTACTTCATAACAAACAGATGTAATCAATGTTCGAAATAATTACCAAATAATATCTCAGACATGAATAATGTAGGCCATCTCTTTAGGTACATACGCACATGTAATAGTACATACATATACAAAAGAACCAGACATAAATACACCAAAGAAACACATATATACTTCGCACACACACACACACACACACATACACACAACACACTGTCCAAGTGAAAGTAATATCCTTTCAACACTACCTTAAATGAAAGTCATAACGCAGAATTTATGGACATTAAATTGTAACGGGAAAGATGGAGTTCTATAGTAAAAACAGCCATCCTATCATCGTGTTTAAAGTATCAATACACAAACGTAAAACCAGTATAGAAACGAAGACAAATAAAGACCTCTATGTCTGTGAAACAAAAACACATCAACGGCACAGAAATGCATCATAAAGGCACACATCGTACACACATACATGAACAAGATATACACCAGGAATATACACATACACACTAGCAGTCTGCTTTTCTGTCAGTTACACTCGGCGTGTCCCACACTGCCTCAGTCCACCACGGTGTGTACAACATCTCCTGGACGCGCCACGTTACTCTCAACCAAGTTATGGACAACACCCTGGCCGCAGGCACCGACGATCATAACCCAGCCATGTTTGGGACTCACCATGGCGTCCAGTTCCTCTATCTTCTCCTGCAGGATCTGTGTGAGGTCCTTGTAGCTCTTGCCATTCTCCTTCCTGGCGTGGGTGATTGCCAGGCGTCTCAGGGCGTCGTGGCCCTGCTGTGAGGCCCCTGGAGGAGGAGGACGCTCCGGAGGCACCACGGGTCCGCCAGGGCTGTGCTCGGGCGTCAGGCTCTCCAGGGCCATGTACGCCTGCGCCAGCAGTTCGTCCACACGAGAGTCGGACGAGACGCGCGACAACTTATTGCGTAGTTGTTCTTTCAGCACCTCGTCACACAGGACCTTCTTCTCTCCTGCGTCCAGGATGCTTGCGCCTTTGTCTTTCACAGGCCATAACCCTGCACTGCTTCGGAGGCGCTCCATGCCGTCGCTGGCACTCTTGTTGAGCGGCGTGGGCTTGATCTTCCCACGCCCGCCCCCGCCGCAGAACACGGCCGACGGCCGAGCGTACGGGGTCTTGGCGCTCCTCTTGCTAGTCGAAGTCCTGACGGGAAGGAGCTGGTTGCCACTGTTCTTAGGGGAAAGATGTTTCCTGGGTGTTGTGGCTGGCGTGCAGACTGGCGTGGAGCCCGGAGAGGTGTCTGGCGAGGAGGAGAACTCGCTGGAGGAGGCATCACTCTCGCTACCACGCCCTCGCTTAGGCACCGGGCGTGCCGCGGTCTTGACGGCGGCGTGGGACGACTGGGAGCGGCGGGTGGGATAACCGAGGTCTGAAGGCGTGACGCTATGGACGCGTCGCACGCCTATGCTTTGCGTCCGGCGCGTGGGGGAAGGGGAGGCACCGTCGCGTCGCGTGCGGTCGTGGTTACCGACGGCCCTCTCACCGATCAGCTGGGAGATGAGTCGGGCACCCGCCTTGACCCCTCCAGGACCGCCGACGACGTTCCCGTCCGTGGCGTCCTCGTAGCTGTCATCGTGGCTTCCTCCCTGAGGCCGACCCACGGCGCCGTTGGGCTTCATCTTGGCGGCCGATGCGTGGGTGGGGGTCGAGTACAGGCGGTCCACCACCGACACCGAGAAGGCACACAGGGCCTTCGCGGGCGTTATGGGGGGCGGTGGGTTGCAGCCGCCCGAGTGGCACTTGTGGGGCGGAGGGTCTGTGATGGAGGTCATAGGACCGAAGGGCGTGCCGATAGTCAGTCTACAGAGGGGGTCGAGGGGCATGTCATTGGCACAGTGTGGCCGCTTACACTCGTGGTTGGGATCGCAGGTACAGTTCTCCGGGACGTGGATGCCGTTTGGGCAGGGCCGCGTGCGCCACTGTGGCTTACGGTAGGTCCTGAGTGAGTTCTCGAACGGACCAAAGACATCGAACACACTGGGCATGATGGCTGTGGTGAGGCGGGCGTGGCACCACTACCCCTGGCACATCATGTAGCACTAACACTGCATGACGATGGCCCCACACGGGCCGGGCGAGGCACGACTCAGGTCTCACTATTCGGCGGGCGTCAAAATCACCAGCAGAACACGGCGGGGACACAGCGGCGTGCGATCACTGCGAGGCCAGGCGGGCAACTGAGGGACCGAGGGAGGGCGTCCATCCTGCTGCCCAGGCCCGCTCGCTCCCCACACTCCTCCTACCCGCACTCTCCTCACACTCACACAAACACGCACACATTCGCCTTAACCTCACCAACAGTACAAGTGTAACAATACACTTTCCTTGCGATAACACAAGTATTGCATTACAAGGTTAAAGCCACGGATCCCACCCAGTACATGGACCAAATAAGGTTTGGAGCTCAGATTTGGCTGTTCCAACCCAACCCTTCCTTCTGCAACACATCTTTACGGGGCCACGCGTTGTTCTCCTTACCTGGAACTATAACATTACGACGCGGTAAACAAATATTAACTCTAGGCCTAAAGTTCACACACACACACACACACACACACAAACACATTACATTCATATACTTTATAATATATATATATATATATATATATATATATATATATATATATATTTATACTGGTATTCACACTAATGCCATGGAGGAAATATTCTTACACCTGCAGTACACTGCAGAACTACATTAGCGCAAGAGTGGTGACCCTCCAGAGCCTCTAATCGACAGCCTACCAAACCTTAAGACTCTCAAACAAACCTGAAGTTGGACACAACCGTGTAACAGGTTCCTTGTGTGTGGAGGTCGCCCCCCCCCCACCTCATCTTATAATGGTCGTCCCTCGCGCCTTTAAAACCTTCTAATGGCTCAGTAATTTGCTCCACTAAAGGTCAACCCTTACATCTTGAGCGCCTTTCATTACTCATTCATTTAATCTTACATGTCTCAACCACTGCCGCTTATAGGGCCTTCTAATTCACCACTCCGTTCACTTGCGTCTCTCTCTCTCTCTTACTCATTAACACCTTCCAACGGTACGTCATTCCCTCGTTCTAGAGAGCTAAAAGTGGTTTGGAATTTGGTTTATGAGGCACTGAGCGAGTGTCAGTCTAGCTGTGTCGACTGCGTTAACAAGGCAGATATCCTGGGATCACCCTCTTCGTCGTCAACTTCGTCGCTATCCGTCCGTCCGTCGTCGACTACGTCACCATCTGTCCGTCCGTCGTCGACTTCGTCACTGTCCGTCCCTCGGTCGTCAGAAGTCACACTTTAACACAGTCTTGGCCAAAAATTGAAAACACCCAATCTCATACTTATCAAACTCCATACAGTTCTTCCCCAGCAACTGATGAACTATTTGGCCACAAAACTTCAATGTGTTGTTGCAACAGCCAGGGTTGGAATGGGGTACAAGTATATGTATATATGGCAGGTATAACGTGTTTCTAAAGTAGGCATAACTCAGCGTAGTTCTTATGTGACGAGCCATGTAAGCGCATTCTACAAAACCACCAGCTGGACTGCCCCTGTAACACAGGTCTCAGGATCAATAAACTCTTTCATAAGTTCCTCACAAGACGTTGACGTGCATAAGCCCTTTCACCTCAATGTAACTAGATGTACCCATGATGCAATTGTGTTGGGGGGTCTGTTTTTCACCTAGGCTCTTAAATTTCCCAATACCTGATGCCTATGTATTGAGTAAAGGTGGCCCTCTGCCCACCTCCGTGACTTGCCTGATATACAACTCGACTGTTCACCATATAGATGGCTACTGACCCAACTTGCACTCTGTGTGTGTGTGTCTATGAATTGACTACACGGAGGCCCACATCCCACCTTTGCAACCTGCCTCATATTTTACTCTACCGTCCATATATATATATATGTGGGTACCGACCCAACCTTTCATGTATGCCCCGCCCTTACAGTTAGTACGGGAGTGATGTAGATATCTTTATCAACAACTCTGGACCTCCAAGTTTCATGTTACATGGCCTCTGTAACATCCCCACGGACACTGACGTACTTGAGGTCGGCCTTCAGTAACCGGCCTTTGTAAAACTCGTAAATCTCTTTGTTGAAAACAGCTGTAACCGTACCACCTGCATCTGTATCATTAACTAAGAAAAAAAGAATCTTTGGTGGATTCAAAGTCTCCCCTATTTCCGTCACCTTCACATTTTTTTTTTCTTTTATTGTCATTTTTTCTGTCTTCCTTGTCTATCACTCCAACCGGGGCAATATTCGAAACCACATCTCTTCCGCCCGTGCTGCAGGCGCTGACTTCCGAAGTAACTTCAGTGGTTCCCACGAGTTGCAGCGTCTCTTGACAGACTCAAGAGAGGCCAGAGTGTGTTCTTTGTACACATCCAACGTCGGTCGGCAATACAGCCCTCCTTCTAAGGTGATATTAGCACGCAACATTACTCAGGTCTGGAGAGAATATCCATCCCATCTGCTATCAACTTCTAAATATACGCTCTTGGGAAGCAGGCAATTTTCTTGCAGACTTCTTATGCACTGATCTGTCAGTCTCGCTGTCAGTCATCCGCTTCCTACAAAGGGAGCTTACACACACACACACACACACACACACACACACACACGATTACTGCAAGGGACGAGGGTTGGGAGGTGAATCACTTGCGATTTGCAGACGACAAAGCTCTGTAAGCAGACCCCAGAGAGAAGAAACTGCAGGAGCTGGTGAAAGGGTCTGGAAGACCGTGTGAAAGGAGAAGGTTCGGAATAAACGAGAACAAAGGTAACGCAATGAGGTGCAGCGAGGAAGGCGTGAGTAGAAGTGTGAGTGGGGAAGACCTGAAGGAAATGGAGTGCTTCAGGTACCTGGGAGTGGGTGGACATGGCAGCGGATGGAACCATAAGAGGAGGAGTGAATCGCAGGGTGGGAGAGGTGGGTGAGGCCCTCAGTGCATTAAGAAGTCGGGGTCTGTTAGCGCAAGGTGATGTTCGGGAGTGAATCCGGGGCCGTGAGCGCCGAAGAAGGGAAAGGAGGCGAAGGTGCAGGAAATGAAATGACAGAGGACGATACGTGGCGTGAGGTGGGCTGATGGTGTGAGGAGTGACAGAGAGGGTGTGGCAGTAAATGCAGCCTGACTAACAGGGCCGACCACGGGTGTAATGAAATGGTTCAAATATATGGAGAGGATGAGTGAAGAAGGACTGACGAAGGGAATATCAATGTGTGGAGGGAAGCGGAGGGAACAAGTGGTAAGGGGGGGGGGGACTGCACTGTAAGAATAGAATGAAGAAAGTTGTGCACTAACGGGGCCTAAGCATTCAAGGGGGCTCAATGGAGCGCAAGGAATAAAACCAAATTGGAGCCTTGTGGTACATGGGTGATATGCTGTCATTTGGCTTACCAGGAAATATAAAGTAGTGGAGGTAAGCCACAGAATAGTCTGTGGGGCTTGGTTGTCGACGGTGAGCTCCGGTTTCACTACATTATTCACGAAATTTAAAGTGATTGTGTGCAAATGAGGCCATTCTTCATTTGTTCCTGACATTACCTCGCCATAAGGTGCGATAGGCAATTACTGTGTGAATCACTCAATTACTCAATTACCAACACAAATGGATTCTCAGAGGCAACACCCATGGTTAAATCTGGGAGCATAAGCAATTATACAAGTAATTACACATTGACTAATTCCACATATCGTACACATGGCCGAAAGAAGTGGATACGAAGATTATTACCTCCATGGTTCAGCATGAGACTTGCTAATGAGGCAACGCAGACGATGCTAATGATAATTAATGCCTAGCCTTCACAGACGGCTGGGTATATGATATAGAAATAACTACACACCACGCTTCAATAGGAGTTAAGCTTATAATAAGCAAGCAGCTACATGAGACAATTAAAAAGACCATCTACATACGAAGCACAAAGAATATCACATGTGCATTGCCAATGACTGTACATGGGATTGAAAAGATGAATACAGTCAGTTAAATAACTGGTCATACAGGTATTAGTACATTCTGATTCGTAGGGCTGCGGCTGTGACTTCAAGGGACACATCTTAGTTGTCAACCGGAATGATCTTACGTCACTGCTATGAGGTACACCCGGACAGGTGGCTAGCATACAAGTTAGGTGTTCACAGCTCAAGAGACAGCTAATCACAAGGCCATCTGTGAGATACTACATGGCTGCCTCCTCGGTCCCTCACTAATTATAAACACTACATAAGGCTCCTCCCGACTTTCACCTGTTTCAAAAATGGCTAGGCTGGGTTTGTTGACCATGATGCACTGATCACCAACACGGCATCGGCACACACACACACACACACATACACACACACACACTACCCTGCTAACTTAATGAGCGCGACGGTACATCACTCGAGTACGACGGTGCGTTCCTTGAGCACGACGGTACGACCCTTGGGTATGATTATGATGGCCTGGCCTCTGGCCCGACTCTTATGGTTCTGGTCAAAGGCAAAGCCATTATTCCCAAGGGTCGAGTCATTATGTTCTGAGGAGTCGTACCGTCATGCTCTATGGGACAGAACGTATGGTGAAGGCTCATGTACGGGGGGATGAAACGTGCGCAAATAAGTACGCCAGAAGATGTTCGTGATGGTCGGAGTCCAAAGGCGAAAAGAAGCCAAAAAGGATTCCTTAGCGTGTAAAAGAGGCGGTGGCGTATGAAGAAGATGGCAGTGTGGTCCGAAGTGTGGAGGGGATCTGGCGTATGGAGGAGGCCTTGCGTGAGGAAACGAGACCAGCAGCATCAAACAGCCTGGTGGATCAGTCCCTCACATGGGGACGCTGTTCGCAAACTGAGGTGTGGGGGTACAGGACAACCTCCGAAATCAGTCAGAGGTATAGTGCTTATGACAAAAAGGTGTTGTGTGTAGAGTGGGCCAGGTCTGTAGAGGAACCGAATCTGATTAATGCACGGGACGGCGTGTGGAGGGGGCTTAGGGTGTCGGAGGAGTGATGTATGGGGGACGCCTGTCATATGTTTGGGGTGTGTGGTGGGGTGTGGACAAAGACTGGGTATGCATGGGGAGCTAATGGGAGACCTGGACTCTAATGTGTGTGTGTGTCAGTAACACTATCAAGAACACAGTCGCTGGGACACAGTCAAGCCCTCGAAGAAACACAGGGCCTGCGAGCGCAGTAAGGGAGAGGGGGGGTATGTGGTGCTGCCATTAACCCGAGCTATAAACTGTACTTGATGATGGCAACACTTCCCCTGACAGGCCAAGCTGTTCCTCCGCCTCTGGTCTGACCTGGCCGGCCACTCTTCACCGTCGACCCCACGTATGGCGCCATGTCATCCAACACCTGATTATCATCAACCACGAACAGTAACTTCTTGGACACGATGGTACGACCAGTGAGCGCGTTGGTACGACCACCGATCACGACGGGAGGACCCGGCCCCTTGAGAACGACGGTACGACCTCCCCAGAGTAAGACAGTACCGACTCTTGGGTACGAGAGAGCCTTACAGCCTTCAACCCGACATTTAAAAAAAGAGTCGTACCGTCGGTAGGAAAAAAAGATGCACACAACGGCCTCCTCACATTACTCGACACATGGCCATACACAGGAGCAACACCTGAAGCAGCAGGCTGCAGCTGAGGGCGTCGCCTACCACAAACACACCAATCCGACGAATGACCACACACAGTAGCAACAGCTGCAGGTAGGGGGTGTTGCCTAACACAAGAGCCACACAGCAGCAACAATTGCAGGAGCGAGAGGCGGCAGGCAGGCGGAGGCGTTACCCAAGATAACAGAAGAAACATTATACCGGGCGGGTCAGTCGGCGGTGGTCACCTTGACACAGTGAGTGGTAAGGTAGGCCCCTCAATCTCCGACCATACACACACACACACCTCCTCCACACCAAACTGAGCCACATGTCCACTTCAGTCTCCACACTCCTCTGCATTCCGCCTCTCTCATTGCTTAACCCTGCGTTTCTGAACTGCTGCTTCTTATTCCTTGTTCTCTCATTCGCTACGTCACGGTTCGCTTTCCTTGTCTGTTTCTTGCCTGCGGTTGAGTCGGGGGGAGAGGCAGGTACAGAGGTACGTACCTTCTGCTTTGTTATCCAGTTTCTATCACTATTTTTGGGTCAATGCAACAGATAACCTCGACATGAACCGCCAGGTCTCCCATTCTCTGTCTTTAACACGGATCAGAAAAGCTTTGGAGAAAAAAAGGGAGAAGGGAATTATACGACGACTCAAAACGACTGTCTCCTCATAAATATGGTCTAATTTTGAGTAGGAAAATACTATCAAATCTAATGAAAAAAAAAAATTTGCCACACAACAAACACATTCATCTTACAAAGTTAGAGTAGAAAGATTCATGCCAGATCTTCCCCAAACATCTTGGATCTCCACAGCTTCTAGTGTTCAACCGACACACCTAAAACTTCTCGACATGTCAACCCAATATCTACCTCGCGCGCCTCAGGTCAACTCGCTTGCTCTGGCCACACTCGCTGGCCACTACCGTCACCACCGACCCGGTGACGTAGCACGGACGGCAACTTAATTACGATGCCCTTACGATGCCCGTATTCAGAGAGTATTTCAACATAATTCCTCAGGCTCACCTCTAAAAGCGTCCGTGGTACACCCGATGCATTCCTAGGATACTGACACATCTGTAAATAGTAGTAGTAGTAGGATGTGGACAGCAGCCGCCTTTGGAAGGAATACGCTCTTTGACTTACGAGTTCATTTGTTCTTGACGCTACCTCGCTCCCGCGGGAAACAGCGATCAAGTACAATAAACATATATATATATATATATATATATATATATAATCAAGGAAAACTTAGTACATCTTTACTGGGCGAGCTCTGCAGGTGGTGGATGGAAGAAGTATCCAACTCGACTCCGGGTTGCCCCCCCGACGCCATATAAGGAGTCGAGGACCAAAAATCCTCTTAGGTGCGATCGTGCAAGGCGGCCGCCGTCTTCGCCTCACAACGCCATAAGAGACCCGCCACCTGACAACTCGAATCTCAGGAATATCTCGGAGTACGAGTCACAGGAAACTGAAGCCAGCAGAGCCGGATATGCTCCCTCTTGCCAAGCTATATACATGTGTCGTGTCTATATATATATATATATATATATATATATATATATACACACACACACGAGGGATAAAGCAACCAGCAAGGGATGTCAACAAGTACTGTTCACATATATAATACAGATGAGCAACATGACAGCTGGGTTCCAGATCCAGCTGTGAGGGGGTCAGAACACCTCCGATACCATCGCAAGGTATACGTAAGGTTGGGTGAGGCCGCATGATCCAGCTGCGGGGGTGACAGACTTCCGAAACTATCGTCAAGTATATTTAAGATATACGAGACGAGGTAAATCTATGGCACAAGCACCAGAATCACGGAACCAACGGTGAAAGCTCTGTTATTCCCATGTAATGATGCCCCCTCTTTCCTTCCAAGGGTGTCCTGCGGCATAACCAGCGAGCGTATACCCACCGCCACACGCTGAACCACTCCTGACGAAGGAACAGCCTCTCGCTCGCCGGAAGGCATCGAAGACGCCCACGACAGTGCAGCTCGACGATGACCACCACCAACTGCACCGTCAAGGGCGCCACATCTGCTCCAGGGCCACTCGGACCCTCTCCTCTCCACTCAACCACTACGGCCTCTTCCACTCACCACTTGTCACCATTCTTCCCAAAGCACCAACCCTCCAAGACACCAGTCCAACATCTACCAGCTCACCAGGACATCAATGCCGCCTGACGACAACCTAACACAGGACTACTCCACCAATCGCCAGGTCACCACCAGGAAACGATCCGTCTTGACACAAACCCGCAAAATCACCAGCCCGCTACGCCGTAAACTCCCGGCCAACCTCCTCGACATTAAGGCGTCAGGTACAATATAACAAATCAAAAACCGTAAACCAGAGTCTAAAAAAACAGAGAAGGTGGTGCAGGAGGCAGCGGAGAGGGAGCTGGAAGCTATAGTGAAACTTTTACCAAAAAAAAAAAAAAAGACAAAAACACGAGACGGAGCCCCGTCATCATCGCCTGTATGGAAGGGGGACCGCACCCACTTTCTCACACCACCCGAGGCACTTGTTACGGACATGGCTTTGCTGGAGAACCTTAGCAGCTGCCCTTGTGAAGGCTGGGCGTGTGTGTGTGGGACAACCTCTTCCTAGTCGACCATACGGACCAATCTTCGCGCCCCGTCGTGGATATGGTGCAATGCATCGTAACCCAGCTTATCTTTCTCTTTAAATATGCTGGAACGTGTTGCATATACGCCGAACTGAATATAAATGGCAGGTTGTAAACAGCAGCCGCCCCAGGAAGAGGGCATGGTGGCCATCACACTCCACCACCTGCTGTTATATATATATATATATATATATATATCCATCCAATGCAGCCTGAGCCAGATACATATTTAATAACCTTCCCCTATGGGAGGATGAACAGTTGGATTGACTGTGAGCTTACTGCCCCGTCCAGGATTCGAACCCTGGCGAGGCCTCGCGTTATGGTAGAGTTGGGAGAGGGACACATGTAAATGTCGGGCAGATGAGGCGGGCAAGGGCACCTGTTTGTCGGTGGCCAGGTGATGTGCACTTGTGATCGGGCGGAGGGCAGATCTAACCGGAAGAGTACGATTTGGGAAAGGGATTAAGCCTATGGGACAGAAAGAAGGGATGGGAGGTGTGTGTGTGTGTGTGTGTGTGTGTGTGTGTGTGTGTGTGTGTGTGTGTGAAAGAGAGATAATATGGGTCAAGGGGCGAGCGATGCGGGCCAGTCATCGAGGGAACATCACTCCTCATCCACCATTGTTGTTGGCTGACAGGCAGGGAGTGAGGTAGGGAGATGGATAGACGGCGAGGCAGGGAGGGAGGCAGGGAGGCACTGGGCCAGGCTGGGAGGAAGAAAGTGAGGCAGGGAGACACTGGAGCAGGCAGGGTGTGGAAGCAGGGGGGGGGGGGTGGCTGACAAGGCAATGGAGGGAGCCAGGCAAGAAGGCAGGGAGTGACCCTGTTGTAAGACGAGTCACCACACGGCATACGTCTGTCTGTAGTGGCCTGGTGAGCAGCGGGTGGTGGGGGCGGTGGAGGAGGCCGGCCTCCCTCAAAAATGCCCGGGGCAACAACACACAACGCGCGATCAAACAATACCAACGCAAGAGACGTTAATAACACACTGCATCACGCTTGACGTTGATCGCAATATACTGCCGACGTACGTTCGCGATGATCACGGTCTTCTTTTGCGGCGCATGACGTACAGTATCATACGCTGTCATTAATATGACCTTAAAATACTCTTTTAACTCCGCCTGCCGTTCGCAGCACATCGCCAGTGCATGACTTTACACTTAAATGAGTATGATATATGAAAACGTCTTGTCTGCAGCTCATGACAGACAGCAGACACTCACGAAGCTTAATCGTAAATAATGCTCGATGATGCTTATTTTTCTTTTACGGCAGCCAAGACGAGATAAGCAACTGTATGCCCCCACTTATCACCATCTCAGATGTGATGTGTGTATACAGCCTACAGCCCAGCCTAAGCCAAGAACCCGCTTTTTTCGACCAGACCCCGAGAGGAGGGTGAAGACCAGGGTTGGCTGTGGGCCGACGACCCTTTCCAGTGGTAAGGAATAAAGTTTCGGGCCTTTTCTTCAGGTCCTAAGACAAAAATTCAGACGAAACAGCAATCTTATGGCCCATTTCTTTTTTTTTTTTTTTCAGACTTTTGAGGTCTCAATTTCCTTTGCCTTTGAGGACGGAGATACGACCCTACAGCACGACGGTAGGACCCCTCCGCCTGGTGGGGCGGCCCTGCAGTTGACTTAACCCTCGCGATGAGCCAAGAAAGAGATATACCGGAACCAGTCCACAGGTCCAGGCGAGTAAAAGGAAGCTATGAGTCTCAGGCGACAGGTGAGTCACAGGAGGTACTAGTAACAGCCGACAGGTGGTGGTGGTGGTGGGGGGAGGGGGGTTACCAGTACCAGTAGACAAAGGAGCCACAGATGGCACCAGTACCAGTGGACGAGTACTACTATTCTCCTTAACCCAGATAGCAGGTGGGACTCATTATAATACATAAATAATGCATGTCTCACTTTTCCTTCCACGTTCCGTCAAGTTTTACCCAGTACAAACAAGGCAAGCCAACATCAGCCACCTAAATGTGTTGAAACGTAAGCTCGGATAATCCTATGGCAGAGACGAACAAAATCATCAAGGCCATCACACCAGAGGACTGTACCGTTGTGCTTAATGGTCTCGTGACGCCAGAAAGATTACCGCGGTAAAGTTTGCTTGACTAAGTTCATTTACTGATACGTTAATTGAGACGAATGAACAAACATACACAACATCTCAAAGGGATGAAGTGAGCCCAGAAGTTAACCTCAGAACAAATTGTCATAAAAAAACACTAAAATTAATGCTCAGCCAATTAAACAAGACGTAGCTTATGTTGCCTAATCTAGAATTTCCTGTTTTGGTCTCTGTCTCTGCCTTTTATATATATATATATATATATATATATATATATATATATATATATATATATATGGAGCGAAGAATGGGTGCGTGAAGGCTCCAATGAAGGAAGCAGGTAGGACAGCCTGAGATGACAGAATGGAATGCCTGGGTGGAGCTTGGTGGAGGGTACCAGGTGGAGGTCTCCACTGGGTGGAGGAGCCTGGCGGTGGACCACACTGGGTGAAAGAGCCTAGTGGGATACAACGGGCCTGGGGGTGGATGTTAATGGGTGGAGGAACCTGGTGGCGGTGATGGTGGTGGTGAAGTACAGTGAGTGGAGGATCATCCTGGTGGTGGAGTACACTGGGTGTTGGTGGAAGACACTAGGTGTCTTCACGTGGTGGTCGCACCCTATACGGCCGGTGGTACGGTCACGCCCACCCCGCCCACATCGCCCAAACGCCTCACAAGTGCACACGAAACATCACAACACAGCACGTACATAACACGTACATGCCATGTACACACCACAAGAAACACGTATAGAATGTGGCCTGAGGGGAGGGGGGGGGGAGGGTTGGTAAGACCCTCCCACCCACCTAACGCACCGAGGCCAGAGACCGCTCCCCCTCCCTCCTCCCTCTATCCTCATCCAAGACCCACAGACATTTCCGTTTATATAATGTACACAGAAGGATGGATTATCTATGAACACACCTGGACACTGTTCTTGTAATCGTATTAAAAACATTATTTTGGCCTTAAAAAAAAAATAAATGAATCTTTTTTCTTTATTTCATTTGGTGTGAATGTGAACACTTGAAAAGTTTTCGATTAAACGCTTTTCTCTGTACTGTGTCTTCCCTCCTTCCTCTGATCTATCTATCACGAGTCAAAAGGTACTAGATAACTGAGGGTTAAATCACTTTTCATGAGGTCCTTCAAGAGATTTCGTGGTCAGGTACATCTGTGTTCCGTTGCATGAAGAAATAAATAGACCTCACATTCTCAAGGCAGCAGGAGAGAGAAAACACCACGGCTGGCGCGAATACTTCAATCCCTCAACACAGTTTTGCAAAAAGGTATTTGCCAACTGCTGTTGCTCTGATATAAATCACACACACACACACACTGACAGCAAACGCTGCAACTTTGAAAGCTCAACACAGATTACACACTCGAGTGGGGACGTACTCTGAGGATATCTACTTTAACACGTCACTGGCAATACTGGGAGACGACGAAGTCAAAGCCCCTCGACGCGTCTGAAGATACCTCAAGGGAAGTACCTTGTTCTACTGCCAAGTATCATGTTTGTGTATAAATATTCTGAGATACGTAAATGTTCAGAGAAAATCCACGAGCCACACTACTACTGCCGGCGCGGCGGTGTGGGGGTTGGAAGCGCTGGTGAGCCAGGATGGGAATGGCGTGGGTAAAGACAGGCTGCCGGGTCAACAGATGTGGCGAGACCCGCCGAAGAACAATACATGAAGGATGTGGGTGTCAGTCAGAACAGTGCAGCAGGAAGACAAGAGGTCAGGTGGACAAAGGATAGTTGGTGAGGCGGGCGGTGAGGTATTTTACAGCTCTTTGGGCCAATCCCGACGACACAGGAAGCTGAGGGACACATGAGCAAGGGGACTTCATACATCAAACCTGAAGGTAAACCATTACAGACAGACACACACACACACCCACACAACACTCCACACTCAGCCGCGAGCTGACGTCAATATGGAAACATCTAATTCTTAAAATTCATCCACCAACATCGACACTGATGCATTCACTCTATGTATAAACATAATGCAATGAAAAATATCCAGAAATTTTCATTACGGGCACACTGTGCGAGACGACAAAAATCACACATTCTTCCACCACTCTACGAGCTCTCTGGGACCATCATGGGGACGTGGCAGACTATCTGAGTGCAGCGGGGGGTCCCACAAAGGACTCCTGGCGCAACAACACACTAGCAACAACAAAAACGACGAACAAGACATACCCTTACGATGGTCTGTGACCAGGCTGTTTGTGTTGCCCCTATGCACACTCTGGCTGATGGAGGCCGCAGCCCGTATCCCGTTCTAGCTGGTCTGGTACACCTTGTGGATACTTACAAAGATCATGTCATCGTATCTGACGAGTCGTGCTCAGGGG
Source organism: Panulirus argus (assembly GCA_038088735.1). NCBI lineage: Eukaryota > Metazoa > Arthropoda > Malacostraca > Decapoda > Palinuridae > Panulirus > Panulirus argus. The sequence goes on from JAYMFT010372826.1 coordinate 24,872, forward strand.
TCGTACCGTCGTGCTCAAGGGAGTCGACATTTAAAAATAAAATGAGATAATAGTCCCATTACTGATGCTTAGAAGAACAACGACTTACCTGACGAGAGGAGCGGTCTAGGTAGCCCCTCACATTAACCTCACACCATCACTCACCTGAAAAAAGATGAAAAAAAAATAAGCATGATATTAAGAAGACTTACAATGGTGATAAAATACGTCTAGTAACGAATGATGGGCTATTTACGGCCGTACACACCACAAGCATCAACACAAAAGCCGTAAACAAACTAAACGCCCTCAGAATACACACCTTTACCAGATTTGGACAAGAAAAATGGTCCCTTAGTATCCTCCGCAAGCAATTCATCTGCTCCACCCTAAACTACGCCTCACCGCTCGAGTGGAGTAAATTTTCTGACATATTTTGTAAAGCATTCCAGACGGTGCTAACAATAAAATCCATACGGTGCTAACAATACAATCCAACGTTGCTAACATTACTATCCATACGTTGCTAAAAATTTGCTACCAATACAATCCATACGGTGCTAATAATACAATCCCTGGGGTACTAAAAATACGATCCATACATTGCCAACAATACTTGCATAAGCTGCATACAGTGTAATCCATAAGGGTTAACAATACAATCCACAGGATGCTACTAACACACATGTAAAAAAAAAAATTCTTGCACTCATATTTACGGACGTGCATTCTCCGTGGATGTACACCCAACAAAATACCTAGCATTGCATTTTTAGACAATGTGACACAATGGACGATGGATTTTGGCAAACGCTCTGGGGGTCTTGCCTCACACTGGTAGCCCTGCTTTCCTCATATACATTCTTCAATGTTCGTAAAACAAAGTATGCAATGTAAAGTATGTTATTTTCAAAGAATTAAAATGCAATCTATTTACGTAATTTTTCAATTCGAGAGTAATAATTACACTGAGCAGCGACTATTTACTAAGAAAAGCCAGCCAGCAAGAATTGCGACGTTCATTCTTGGAATCCATCGGACCCCATCAGTAAAGATAATTCATTTGCCGAGTGTACACAGAGACAGGCTGTGAGCGAGTGGGGACAAGAGAGGACACACCGCAAAGTTTAAGAGCGGAACCTTTCCCTTGTCTTTTCTTTTCCCGTTTCTTAATTCTCCTTTTATTTCAATTAAGGCCTGGCCTTGATGTGGACTTTGGTCGGTGTGACTGGAACCTTCAACGTAAAAAAAAGAAAAAAAAGTCCCTCCTCACAGGGGCGTAAGAGGTAGAGGGGCTCTGTGGAGGAAGTCGTGAGGTGGATGAACAGTGAGGGAGATGGAGAGTGAGGGAGAAGGGGAGGGGCTGGCAGGTTGGTGCGTGGACGTGGAGGAGACCGAGGCGCCCCGCTGATTAACAAGAACACCTGTCAGGTGCACAAGGCCACGACACCCCCCTTGCACCCCCCCCCCAGCATCCTGGTACACAATCCGTAAATCGTCTGCTAACACAATCGATAAAAAGTCACTTTACGCTGTAGAGCGACGCCAATGCAGAGCCAGAGGTTACTTTACATACTGTGAAGTAAGACCAATGCTGATCTAAAAATTCACTTTGTACTCCAAAGTGAGACCAAAGTAGAACCAAGAATCTCCCACTTAATTTGGTAAGGCGTCCTCGTAGACCATTCTAAAATACCAGCTAGCAGAAATAAAGTCATCACATACCATACGACAAAAACTAATTCAAAAACATTCGCAATATTAAAAAAAAAAAAAAGAGAAATATGGAAAGGGAAAAAATCTAGATGAACTTCACAATACCCAAACCTCGACACCTCGCAAATCACCGACAGCCAACTATGCGCAAAACCTCGCTAAGTCCGTCGAGAGTGCTAAAAAGAGCAACGCCAATCTGGCCGACGCCCGCTGTGGGCAGGACGAATACATTGGCCTTGGGTGAACGAGCCATGATATCACGGGAGATTTACTCCTTTTCTTTTCTATATATGTTTAACCTCAACACTTCCTTATTTCTATGTGAATCAACAGCTTTTCGACAACTTTTTGACCATGACTTTTTCGGCTCTTGGGCGGCAATGTCCTTTGAGTATGATGACCTGATTTTTAACCTAAACATGAGGTGTCGTACCGTCGTCCTCAAGGCTCGCAGCCTCGTACTTGAGGGTCGTACCGTTTTGCTCAGGGTACTGACGCCAACTCCCAAACGCTTTTTAAACGAAACTGGAACTCCATTCAGCAGAACCTGAAGGACAGGAGGAGGGAGGAACCTGTGATAGCGTAGAAATGAATTACTGTGTCTGCCGTTCTGCCCTCTTCTGTGCCATCTTCGGAGAACACTTCTCCATCAAACCAAAGCTAAAATCTAATCGGTTCTGCAGTAATACCAGGGGAGCTGAGCTTACAGTTACGTGAGTCAAATATATTTGGGTGTTTTTAAAGGTCTCTCGTGACCTGTTGAAGACTGTCTTTCTTACTGTCCGGTCTACTGTATAACAGTTATACTTTGAGGATTTATCATGCTCTGGTATTACTAGAAATTCTAAAACAATAACATACGTCTAGGATTAGTAACTGTTACAATTTCACGGAAAACAATCAAGCCGAAATCTTTTCAACAAAGGATGTTCACGGAATTACAAAGCCATGTACCAATTAAACAGCTGCAGGCAGTAATTTACTTTACAAGGCACCGTGGAAAATGAGCAGCTCTTCCTCCGACTCCACGGAGTGAAGCGTCCTCTCTCCAACAGTCAACAAGCTACAGTATCTTTGCAAACGCTCATGTAAAGAGAAGAGAAAAGAAAAGAAAAATGGCCTCAAGGAGACGATGGGGTAAAGTTCCCTCCCGTACTCTAAAAGAAAATGGTCCATGCCCATGGCCATAACACTGAACACCACTGTCGAAGGTTCGGAAAAAAAAAAAAAGTTTCTAACTCCTTCCCCGTCTGACCAACATCAAACCTATCACAACCTGTGCAAGGGATTCTATTCACCAAACATTCTCCTGAGGCCCAGGTTCTGACTGCCAGGGTTCTGACTGCGCCATATTCCCTGGCATCCCTGTGCGACCAACACTCGTCCCACCACTGCGGCCAACGCCTCTAGAAGCCTTGTTCTCCTTCCTCTCCCTTCACATGGCCAAGCCTTCCCGCTTGGGTATCTGTCTCAGTCCCCAGCCCATGATTCTAACCTCTTGCTCCCTCCCATCCAACATACGACACCCCCAATGACCAGTAGTCACTCCACACACCTGCCCACACTGACCTCGCCCGCGGTGCCTTCCTGCGGCATGACCCTGGCAGCCCCCCCCCCCACCTCCCCCCCGGGTGAACGGATCACTTGGCAGCGGTGGTGGTGGTCAACCTGCCGCAGCTCCTGGTGTGCGGGGATGACCTCATCCCCCGCCCCTTACACCCATACCAGCCCTATAGCCGAGCCAGGCATTCACCACCACGCACCACGCCCGTCTCCCATCTCTTGTTATATCATCTTTTGGCCTGTGGGCGAATTTTAACAAAGCAGCGCCCCCACATCCTGCTGAGAGGACAGTGCCTGTGGGCAGGCAGGTGGTAGCCTCCGCTGGGAGTAAAGGTGTTTATGGACCGATATGTGGGACGTCGATGGATGTCTTGTCCACCACACCAGAAAGGGAGAGAAGGGGAGGCTGGATGTGGGGAGACGACGAAGGTCACATTGAGGACATTCTTTGGTGGGGGAGAAGGTGGCACATAGGGAGAGAGAGGGTAAGCTTGCGTTGTGATGTGTGCTGGGGGAGGGGCACCAGCTCCGGTCACATCCTAACAAACAAGGGTGAAAGTGATGACAAACGACAAACCAACCGGCCACCAGTCACACGACAACATATGACTAACGCCACACACACACACCTCTGCCACCAGCATCTCCTATTCAACAAGCTTTGAAACTGTAAATCTGTGATGCTAAACACTGATTTTTGAGGCAAAACCATTGCAAATTTACTGCGCAGTACTAAACGGTAAAGACTATTTTCTTGCGATTTTTTGCCGTAAAAAGCCGGCGAATTTATTGAGCACTTCTCGACGCTAAAAATATTTTTGCGATTTTTATCGTGAAAATCCAACTAATTTACAGAGCAGTATCACACCTCCGAAAACCTGTAAGCTCTTGGTCGGTCTGTTACCTCCCCTGGTAACACGAACACTCTGCAAGTCTTCAAAGTATGTTACCTTGACGATAATTTTAGTTGGTTTCACAAGCTTTACCACCTGCCCAATAGCTCGATCCGCAGCTAATCTTTCTAGATAAGAACCAGACCCAGCAGATAACACAGTGCCGTCGGAGCGGTGTTAAGCTTACCCTTAAACACTGTCTACGAACTGGACAGGTCAGCACCCAAAAGAAACCTGCATGATCCTGTCTAGAAAACGTACTGTGGTTACTATGGTGTTCTCTACACTCGCCAGCGACACAGTGCCCACTGTTGGGCCCTCGAGACAAACTGCGTCTTCCCCCGAACTAATCTATGGCTCCAGTCCATCACGATGTCATTTTCCAGAATTCCGAACTTGTCTCTCACTCCAGGACGAGAGTGTTCCTGTGTATGTACTTGGACCCAGGTTCTTCCAGTGATCTCCATGTTTACACTGGTATGCATCTGGCATGCCTAATCTGAAATGGACATCAAATAATTTTCTACAACTCTTATGGCTTTTGAGCTTTGACTAAATCGGTGGCCTCTTCCTTTGTTCGGCAATTTCGCTGTCTCCAAATGATGCTGTGAATGTACGCACGGGGGTATTCCATCCGCAAGGGTATATCATAGCAGGTACGAGGGACGTCATCCTTGGTTTTGTATCAGTGGTTTTAAAGGTTGAAAAAAAAAAAAAAAGTACCCACCCTATCATCAAGCTGCTCTCCGATGGCACAGAAGCATTGCCCAGGCGGTCGCCACGATGCGGACCCCAGACACACCTCTTGCGTGTCTGGGTGATCGAAGTCTTGCACTGTCTGTGATTCGATCTCCCTACTGCAGCTGGGGGAGGGAACTCCTCTCCCATCCAGAACCATTTTGCATACACTGAAACCCCTTGAGCGAGGCGATACGACACCTTGAACGCGGCAGTACTATCCCTTTAGTATGATGGCCTGGTCTGTGACCTATCGCATGCTGAGGCGAGGAACAGGAGGCTGGCGACCTTATCACCCCGCGGGGGCTTTGGGTTTCGAACGGTTAACTATTACTGCCATGAACCGTGCCTTGTCTCATCATTGGGTCGAAAGTGCATCCTCGACACAAGCGCTGACTCAATCATCCCCAAACAACAAACTGACACATCAAGGGCCGTAACCCTCACCCTCATCACTTCAGGAACAGTAATCATCACATCCATTACAACCACAAAGCACATTATAAACATACGAAAAAACACCATCAACAACTGGCTAACGGAAGACAAGACTTGCTCCTGCCTGCTGACGGGGTCTAGAGGTGGTAATCCTCCCTAATGATATAATGAATGACCTTCCATTGTTGAGGAAGGGAAGGGAAGGGAAGGGAAGGGAACGAACAAGAACAAGGACAATCACCGGTAGGCTACAACATGGGGAGGCAAACCACCAGCCTGAGAGCTGCAACGGCACTAGGCCTCGCCAAAACAACGACGACCAATGTGAGGTACTGGAACGACGACCACAATAATATATCATCATCCACAACGACTAGAGACGACGACCGTCATCACCACTGCCACCGAGACGACGCGACGGTCACCTCCCCACCACGACAAACCACCGCGAACGACCGCGGCCACAGAGACGACATTCCAGACACAACAAACCATATAAATGCAGGAACGACGACCGTCCAACACAGCCCCCAGCAGCCAGCTAGCCAGCCGGCCCTCCTAGGACGTCCGGCAGTGCCCAGCAGGCCGGGCGTGGCGGCAGAAGGCCACCAGAGCACCCAACACCAAAACCCCCTCCCCATCCACCACAGGAGCCCATCTATGGGGCACTGGCCTCCCCATTTGCATGGCAACATGGGGCCGAATTATCTCAGAGCGTCATTTGCTCTCGGTGACACGTACGCGGCCAAGGGTCACTCCCGCCTTACTTGGGGGTGAAAGGCCAGCCCAAGAGCAGCACAGCCTCGCCCTTGACCCACTGACACTCCGAGAGTGTTCAGTGCACACTTCCGATGCGTCTGCTGACGTGATCTGTGCCTTGGCAAGTGCTGACGCGCGGCAGACATAATGTCTCCTGACAGCTCAGACAGAAGAAGGAAGAGCATTGCTTTTGGTTAACCTGGAACTCTGTGTGTGTGTGTGTGTGTGTGTGTGTGTGTGTGTGTGTGTGTGTGACAATGAAGTATATGTGTCATATTCGTAATAACGTCTTATCTATTTCCTACATGGTATTACATTTATGTGTCTACAAATCAAATGTATCCCCAAATGATAAACCACCCTGGGATACCATTCGTATGTATTCCAGGGATACATAACTTTTGGCACGAATAAGAATATAGCAACAATTCACATAATAATAATAATAATAATAATGATAATAGGAATAATAATAATGATCATTATCATTATTATCATTTTCATCATTACACTACTACTATTACTATTCCTACTACTACTAATAACAAAAATAATAATAATCTTTATCATTATTATATAATTCTTCCAAGGAACCAGAATTCGAGTTCCATACATAGCAGGACTTGTCTGACGACCCAGCTTCCTGACTATGGCTATGGCCTAAACAGTATATCAAACAGGTAACAAACAAGGTAATGTGCGTTTTTCTTTTGTTTTTCTGGTGACCTCCAGCGGACCAAATGTGCAACGTCAGAACATATGGGCAGAGTCGACGCAGTGCCTCGCTGTGGTGAGACACTGTAGAGGCCGGAGGGGCAAAAATTACGTTGACTATAACTTCAGAAAGCTGACAAGGAGCAAGAGGTTTATCATCCTTAATTTCATCCCTCGAGCACGGAGGTAACGACCCTTGAGCACGGCGGTAAGGACCTTTCGAATATGATGGCCTGGCCTTTTTTCGCCTGACCCCTTAAAGGTCAGTCTGGAAGTAAGGCCAAGGGGGTCGCACTGTCCTGCTAGAGAACCAGTCATCTATGCGTACCGATCGAGGGTAACTATTTCAAATCTACGCAAGACTCAACATTCCCCTAAAAAAAAAGATACTTTTAAAAACGTAAGAAACTGGCAATGGGAAGAATAAACGTGTAAGACAAACATCTGCCGGTCACCGTATGCTTAAATTTAACTCATTACATGTGCAACAGCATTCCAAGCTTCTTATTATTTCGAAAACCGACTAAAACGCATACACAACAGATGTGTAAAGTTTCAGCACAGACTAGAGAATAACGGCAACAGACAACACGCAGTGTACAGTTCTTCGAGGGGTGTAGCGGGCAGAACAATCAGAGGACATGATATTAAGCAAGAAACTTGTTAAGAAAGATGAAGTACTTGTATAGCACAGGAATGGGTGGATGAACGGAATAACATGAATGTACATAAGCTTAATGCTGACAGTGTACAGTAATATAAAAAAGTTGTATGATAAAGACTGTTCAAGGATGGGGCCCTATGGATGTAAATCTCCTCTCCCACACACACACACACACACACACACACACACACACAGGTCGCGACAGACGGACAGACAGCAATAAGCCCTTACAGTGCTGTGTGTAATGTTGGGCAAAACAAAAAAAGCTCAGCCGCGCGCGACTATGTCGTGATGACGACATATAGAAAACCAGAAGGTTACAGGGGAACGCTCTTTCGCCATTACCTTGTTTCCATTTCCCGCAGGATCTACCAATGTTTTTTTTTTGTAAATCTTCTTGTATTGAGATTAGCATGCACATTCGGCCGTTTACTGACAAGTAACCTGGGTTCTCACGATAACTGGGGTTCTGGGCCGCCATAGAATTAGTAATTTCCCGTAAGCTGAATCAGCTGGGCACCTGAATGCCTCCGACTGCTCAGTCCGGACGCCTCTGTGTTTGGCAGTCACTCATAACGTTAAATGAATATTCTTTCCTGGTCTCACGAACAGACGTTACGGCATTCCTCCGTTTTCTTCGCGTGTATAACATCTTTCGAGCTTGTTTTAAATCACAATATTTTAAGCGTCTTGGAGCGTTTCTAATAACAGGGCTGAATCTTACATAGCTTAAGACTGTCGAAAGGCAACAAAATGATAAATAAAATCCAGACATACACTCCACGGATACGTCATGTGTTATTACATACGTCAGGTCAAAGTTGACACTTTTACAGACCATTGTTTCCCAACTGAGACAGAACCGAGGAAGCTGTGCAAACCACAAGTTCTCAGTCTTCTTGCTTTAATACCGCAACTCGTAACAATGATAAAATCTATATCTCAGGAACACAATCATTTAAAATCTTTCTCTCCTTAAAAAAGTAACCATAAAATCTTACTTAACATAAAAAAGTAACCATAAAATCTTACTTAACATAAAAAAGTAACCATAAAATCTTACTTAACATAGTAAATTTTCCGTACCACAGAGCACAATAATCGTATAATTCTATTTGACATTTTACAGCAAATTAATTAGAAAAAAAACTTTGGTGAGCGAGTCGGAATGCTTGCCTTCGGCAACATCTAAGAAAACGTAATATTATTACCGTCCCAAACGACCTTAGATATGAGGGCAAAAGTCACAGCTCAGATATTAAGGTCATTATGAAGCGCGGGTCAAGGAGCTCTGAGGAAAAAAAAAAAAAAAAATCACAAAAGAATATGCGAATACCGGCAACCAAAAGTTGAAACACAAAGGGGTTATTCCAGGCAATATAAAATAATAATCAAAATGGGACTCGGTTAGTATTTCAAGGACATAAATTGGCTAACGAAAGGTACACTGTACAATAACTATCCCCATTTTCGTTACAGGACTGAATAATATTGATAATAATAATAATGAATACCTGAACTGTACATAATCATTGTGTATCTATATAATGGGAACACGGTTACTTCAAATGTCCCTATATCGCTTTGTTATCATAAATATTTCTATCACTACTATTTCAGAAGGCATCTTGTCACAATCAATCTTAACACATGATGACAGAATGATGTTAAAAAACATAAGCAAATGTGAAGCAGCCGCGAATATCAAATTAAAAAAGTTCCCCTTCAACCGTTTTCCTTCTTAGAAGCCCTTCAACTAGAGAACGGGATTCTACTCGGTGAAATTTGTGAATGGTGAGGAAAAGTGTCGCAACACATGCGCTAAACAGAAAGTTCTCTACTGTCCTCATGATTTCATCACCTACTAATATTATTAAATCTTTGGATGTATTATGACCTAGAGAACAAAATATTACAATAAACCCATCTGAAAATGAGACTTAAGGGCCAAAATCTGGGTATCAAAACCGTGGAGTATTCGTATTTACCGCGGCACGCCACTTTCATCCTACTCCCGCCCGGCTACCAGTCACTTTTCTCGCCAAGAGATGGCAGGGATGTCACTCTCGGTCGACACAGCTGACTTCCACTCGCATACATCCTTCTCGATAATTTCCTAAACGAATCATTATGGACTCAGTGTAATAACCACTAAATTCTTCTCCTCATCTTTTAATGGGAAAGATTCAGTATAAGTTTGACATATACTTCTGCTTGATACTCAGCGTACTCTCAAAAAATACCATAAAACAAGACCCGAAAATCATTCACTGATCGTCAAGAGACTGATCGATTCCTCTGCAAGTACGTTTTAAGAAGCCTAAATCTCAGCTATTCTAAAGGATGAAGCGAGGCCTTAAAATACTGCTGAGGTCAGCATTCCTGAAGGAGTACATCACAGCAAGAGAACAGCACTGCAGTGGAAAATAACCGTGGCGTCCGTTGCTGCTGATACTTCACAACAAACGGACCTGGGCGTTTTTATACTGACTCTACAAAATAAGGCCATCTTTTTTTCTCTCCCTACTTTCAAAAGTTTGCGATGTTGACAGTTCCTGTTTGCGTCATGTCGCAAGGAAGCAATATGTTTTCCCTCACCTGTGCGGCGAAGCCAGACGTGTTTCCTACCAATTCATTGTGACGTATGTCTAACATGGTATAATTACGTGTGCTGGTTCACCATTTTAACTAAAAACGTTCTCTACACTTAAAAATAATCTGATCTATAGTTTTGGCAAGCCGCTAAATGATATCAATAGTCACACATATCTGGTCATGTCAGCTGAAGAAGCTTTTTTACGTTCGGCATCCGTCGAGGAAGTCGTCACTTCTCGTGTTTTTAACCCCCTGCTGAGGTAAGGTTCACTGCCTAGCTCATCCCTTATTTCCTCTTGACAACAGTTCGACCGGCTTGCTACCCATCCCTTCGGTACTTCCAAACATGTGACGGACTTTTTACTCTGCAGATGTGTTTGTTGCTAGGGTCTTGTGCCGCGGGTACAGACTGATCAGCCAGCATTTAGGGGCTCCCAGAGAGAACACTCGAGATTCCTGCCTCTCAACCACTACCCCGGTTATATGTGTGTCACACTCGCAATAAATCCCATACACACAATAAAGAACACTATCAAGATATAGGATATATAATCTCTTCCTGCTCAATATCATGAACCAACGAACAGAAAGTACGGCAACACTTAGGACAGAATATATGAAAGTTTACATCAGATTCGGGCGTGGACGGCGTGCTAAGCTAACTTAAAGGGTGTCAAGAAGAACACGCCGGAGTCAAGGATAACACCTAACTCTCTCTCTCTGCTTAAATAACAGTGTGTAGAACCCAATGATAATTTTACTTCCCATTTCAACAATGGTCAACTTCCCTTTCCATCAATGGCGGCAGCCCGAGGCTGCTAACTTCTCCATAACCTGTTCCCGAAGCCAAGGGAGGGTTAATAGAGAGCCCAGCCACCCACAGCTCGCCCGGGGAATATGATCCAATGTCTTTCAGGATATTGTATGACACGAGACGGTATCCAAGAACTGCTTGCCTTTACTGCCTTGGGTTTGTGTCTTTCTTTAAACTGCGTGCTGGAGGTGAGTGGGGATAACGAATGTGCGTAGGCGAGAGAGAGAGAGAGAGAGAGAGAGAGAGAGAGAGAGAGAGAGAGAGAGAGAGAGAGAGAGAATATAAATGTCACCATTCAAAAGACTGCCAGCCTATAACTGCCTCAAAACCCAACCAAACCCCCTCAACGGCAGGCAGTAGTTAGCGTTTGTTGATAACAAAAGCTAGAGTGGCGAATTACAAGCAATGGTTAACACTTGGGGATAACGACTGCTTGGGTGGCGCTTTACAAGCAGTAGTTAGCGCTTTGTGATAACAAGCACTCGAGTGCGCATTTACCTCAGCAGGTTGCAAGAACCTGCACCTGCATCACCCAAGCAATGCAAGGAAACACTCCCGGCTTAGGTTGCTGCTCGTCAGCTGAAGCAGCACGAGAGGCGCGCCAAGGTTACACCGCAACACAACACGTGCACACGCAGACACACCGCCGCAACACAACACGTGCACACACAGACACACCGCCGCAACACAACACGTGCACACGCAGACACCGCCGCAACACAACACGCGCACACGCAGACACCGCCGTAACACAACACGTGCACAAGCAGACACCGCCGCAACACAAGACGTATCCACACCGTAATACAACACGCACAGCACACCGTAATACAGCATGTACAGACACCGCTCGCAACACATACAAACACAATGCTGCATAACATGTACAACGCACCACCGCAAAACACGGACACACTCACGCCCCTACCGCAACACAACCCGCACAGACACATTCTTAAGAATACATGGGATGAAGCTAGGAAATGGCAACATAAACATATGAGGCATAAAATATCATTATCATACAGAATAACAGCGTCATTAGAGAAAGAACAAATACCACTGGTCTCTGTTATTGACAGGACACATCGAGGGAAATACGGAAGTGGAAATGACGCGAAAATGCAATCAAACCAAAAGGAGAAGAGATGGATGTAAAGATATAACATTCCCAAATAAATAATGGCGTCTGATATATGAATGACGTAGACAAAAACACGGTGGAGAAACAAACAATAAGCGAAGGATATACATATATATATATATATATATATATTTTTTTTTTTTTTTTTTTCGTACATATTCGC
>JAYMFT010372827.1:0-21419 GCA_038088735.1 Panulirus argus
GAGAGAGAGAGAGAGAGAGAGAGAGAGTGTGTGTGTGTGTGTGTGTGTGTGTGTGTGTGTGTGTGTGTGTGTGTGTCTGTGTGTCTGTGTGTTTTAAATCGTTATTGCAGTTTTCTGTGCCTGGGGGGCAAGCCACAGCGCAGCGCTGGCATGTATAATTCACCTTCTCATACAGCCTTCAGGAGGAGTGAATAATGAATGAATGGGAAGAGTATGTGTGCGTAGGGGGTGGGAGGTGGTGAGAGCGAAGAGAGAGTAGGGAGGAGAGGAATGGTGAGGAAAAATGCCCCGTAACTGACACCAATCTAAGTGATGTTGATCGTCTTCTCTTGTACACTAATCTTCTTTTACTCCCGACCATCTTCGTAAACTGATTATTGTCCTCTCCATCCTCATTCCATCTCTCTTCCTCAACTCGGCTTCAGCTCTAGAGTCAACTATTTTCAATTATTCTGTCATTCGTGATGTTCGTTTCTACTTTTACTTTCAATTCATTTTTCACATTTTTTTTCTAGTCTTTCTTTCCATTGCTTCTTTTTACCTCTTGTCATATATTCATTTATCTTTTGCATTCTGTTTCTTCTTCTTCTTCCTGTCAAAATACTATTCTCTTTCAGTTTCACTCTTTTCTTTTATGTCTTATATTCATGTTATATTCCTTAGAGCGTCCTTTTTTCCTTTTATTTGTATGCATCTCTCCTTCGTGTGTCTTTCCTTTCTGTCTTTATTTCTACATTTGTCTGTACCTTTAATTTTTCTCTCTTGTCATTTCTATTCACTTTTAGCGTTTATTCTTATTTTCTTTCTCCTTATTAACATTTACCTTTAAAAGTTATCCTTGTCTTTCTCTCTGATGTGTTTTGTTATTTCTCTTCATCTAACATTTCATTCCCCGTCTACCTCCTAGTTATGTCTCCCTTCTTTCGTATTCAGTCATCTAAATTTTCTTTCTTTTATTCTAATTCGTCTTTACCATTCTTGAGCATCTCCCTTAATGTGTCATTTTTCTTCTATCTATTCGTCTTCAACATTAATTAAAGATTTCTTTAATATGTCTTTCCTCTTATACATTCATTCATGTTACCATCTCCTCTTATATTCCTATTCAATGTCTTCTTTCTCATATCTCTGCTAATCTTATACAAACATTCTTATTTTCCTTGTGACATGTCTTTAATCAGCTTTCTGTGATCTTTTCATATCTTTTCTCTCATCTTTTGATTTCTTTTCATCTTCCCTTTTGTCTCCTCTTCCCTCCCTCATACTTACATCTTACTCTGTCTTCTCTTAGTTGATGTGTCCTTTGCTCTGATCAAATCGTCTTGTACAGCAATATTCATACAAACCCAGAAGCTATTCGCATGTACAATAAAGATTAATGAATGGTTGTACCATACAACCTAATGAATGACTGTACCATACATGCTAACTGGATGTGCGTAACATGCAAATTAATGAATAAGTGTACCATACACACCAGTGAATGACTGTGCCATACAAATCAATGAATGATAATACCATACAAGTTCATGAATTGGTACATACAAACTGACGATTGATTGTACCTTAGACAGTAATGAACACTTGAACAATTCTATATAAACATTATTATCATCATACAACCCAAGACCCATCCAATGGGGCTCCTAAAGCTTCAAGGCTGCGTTGCAATCAGTAGCAGGGAAATGATGGCCTCCTTTGGAGTAAAAACTTTCCATGATAAAACTGTACTCCTTTTCGTCCTCTGACGTTGATACAACCTTAACGAAAGTGACTTTTTTTTGTTTTTCACTCGTCGTGTAACCCCACGCAAGCGGAGTCCGGTAGCACTAAACTGTGCCATATAGATACCTAAATTCAAAAAGCTGTTGGTGAATAGAGAGAGCTGAAGAGCTAGAGCCCCACAGGCGTAAAACTCCCTCCCGCATTGTACAAATAGAGTGTTAGAAACAAATGAATAATTCTGCCGTACAAAGTAATGAACAGCTCTGTCATGAAATCATACAAGTTCCACACGTTTTATATGAAATGGGGTGGCGAAAAATTATGACAATGCTTTCTCATCATCATCTGGTGATTTGAATTGTTCGGAGACACTAATAGAAGTTCCGGGTTGTAATTAGTAACGCGAAACCCCGACCCCGGGATGTTGTGAAACACCCAGGCCACTTTCCCCCCCATTCTGCGTGGAATATTAATCAAGGAAATTAACATCATAATAGAAAGAAGAGCGGCAGCTCTTTTTTTTTTTTTGGGGTGTGTGTGCTCCATTATAATAGACTGCACCCACCAGCAACTCGAGAGCCTGGCATAAATGTCTTCTTGTTTTCCGAGTTCTGCCTTTTCTATTTCGATATTAGTGTGTGTGTGTGTGTGTGTGTGTGTGTTGTCTACGTAAGAGCTATGAGCTCTGAAGTGGACTGTCTTCGGCCTGGGTTTCCAGTATCTGTTGAGTATTTGTTTTGTAGTGCCCTGCAGATCGTATTTCCATATAATTTTTCTTCTTTTTTTTTTCTCGTATCTAAAGTCGAGCAAAGTTCTTCTCTCGCTCGTCAAGGTCTGAATTAACTTTCACTGAAGCCTCTCGCGTGCATTATTGGTTCTGGTTATTAAATCATTCTCTATAGATCTTTTTAAGCGCATGTACGTGTTTCTGTTCTTATTTTACTAATGCAAGAGTTTCTGATCTCTTCCTCTATGACAGACAGCCTCAGCAGGACCCAGTGGTCTGGTCTGTTGCTGTTTTGAATTCCTCTGTATCCCTATGTATTTCTCTGTATTCTTCCTCGTGCCTGGAAGATCGACTCACTGCCTTTCATGGTTATCAGTCTTTTTCATTTCCTCTTTTGTTTCTTATTCTTCTTTTGCAATGTCACTCTTTCTACTTCTGTTTGTAGGAGTATCTTCTTTATCTCTACACTTCCTTCTCCTTCGCTCTCTCTCTCTCTCTCACACATACAAACACACACACACACACACTCACACACACACACACACTCACACATACACAAACAGACATAGACACATACACAGACTCACAAACAGACACAGACACAGCACAGACGCACACACACACACACATACACAAACAGACATAGACACATACACAGACTCACAAACAGACACAGACACAGCACAGATACACACACGCACACACACACACACACAGACAAACACATACCAGCTGGTGGGCTCCTGCAGCGGGAGGGAGGTCAGGTCAGGTCTTCACGGGTAGTTTGGCTCATTGTCCGGCCGCGTACGGTCCAGAAATACACAGCCCCGACTCCTTGAGTCTCCCTTGTGCCTGCTTGTTCCAGAACCCCCCCTCGCCTTTCTCTATTTCTGTTTACCAGTTCTCTCTCTTCTCTATCTCTCTCTCTCTCTCTCTCTCTTTCTCTCCTCCGGTGAAAGGGGGGGAGGGGGGCGTGTAGCAGGTAGGCAGGCAGGCAGGCAGGTAGCTGCCGGGCCGCTTGCCATCTTCATGGCTAGTTTGCCCCATTGTCAAGTGCCACAACAACCAAATGGCTGAGACGTGACGCAGCCAAGGAACCTCCTCTTCCTCCTCCTCCTCCTCCTGCGGCAAGAAACAATTTTCTCTTCCCTTTTTTTTCTTCCTTTGTTTCTGTTTGCGCCTATGTTTTCTTTCCAATGTTCCTTTTTGTGTTTTCTTTTTTTTCTTTTTTTATTGCCCTCTTGTCTCGTTTGTGCTCGTTAGGCTTTTCTTCTGTTTGCGTCCCATATTGTTTGTGCCTTTGTTTTCCGTTGCGTCTTCTTTGTGCTCCAATTTTCTTTTTTCCAAATCTGACATTTTTTTTCTTTTACATTTCCAATGAATTTCCGTGTCTTCTGGTGCGTCTTTTCCCCCATCCAATTTTCGACTTTTCAAAGTGATACATCGTCTATGTCTTCATCTGTTTCTTGTGTTTCTAGCAATCATCTGTCTCTTTCACTTTCGTTACTTCTTCACTCATTTTCCTCTGTTCCGTTTATGTATCTCCCTCTCGTTCTCCTTCTAGTCTGATATATATCATTATCATTTTTTTTTTAACGTTTCTTAAGTATATTTTTTCTTAAGTGTGCGTCTCTCCTGGTATTCCTCCATTTCCATATTTCAATGTCTTACGTTATCAAAGATTTTTCTCTTCTCACTTGAACGATTCTGTTTCCGTGGAGAAGTTCTTTGCCTCATTCTTAATTAAGATACCGTTCATTTTTAGATTTGCGTATATATATATGTTAACGCCGTTATATTTTTTGAACGTGACACCAAAATGTGTCCTATTTATTGAGTTTTGTTCATATCACTGCAATGATTTTACATGTCATCCCTTTCAACACTGTGTCAGTGATGTGAGTAGAATTGTGGAAATCATATGAAGGCAATATTGGACTAATTATCTGTCGCCAGTGAGGACGTTTAATGACTTTGCTAATATCATTACACAAGCCATGAATATAACATGCTCTCCCTCTTCTATCGTATAGTGGCATTAGTCATAAAGGTAATTAGATCTGGGTGATCTAATTACACTCTCCATCTTGCGCATTATCAGGATGTATTTAATGGTAATTAGGTCTTTTCCTGTCTCTCTCCTGGTTAGACTTAATTTACGCAGTGATTGCAATTTTTCGTGAAAATACATTTTGAAATGTTAGTCTATGGTTAATGTCTTTTGACTGTGGGGAAAATAAGTAGCTGTCAGGTGGACAAAATCAGGTGTCTGGAGACTTATTACTGTCAGCAGAGTCGTACTGAGTGTCAGTGAGGAAAGGATAGTTCTGTGTGAGGCATGACTTCTAGTTACTAGTGAAGCGTACGTACATAGCTAAGGACGAGGCATCCTTGCTTATCAGTTGAGCCTCCTGTGGCATAGGATAACATACCAAGGTATCGATGATGCACAGTTCACCAATGGTTGGAGAAAACTAGCTGTTGGAAAAGTATGCCTTGTTATCACTGTGACTTAGTCCACTACAGAAGGGGTATAGTCAGGGGTCAGTCGGGAATATTCGGCTGTTAACAGGAAGCAACTACCCTCCATGAGGGTTAGGAAAACTTAAGGGTAAATGAGGTAACGAGGCTGACCTAACAAGCAGAACAATAGGACAACTTATAAAATATAACGATGAGACTTACCATGTATAATGGGGATACGACTGAGACACAGTTATTTGTCTGAGATGTCTTAATTGCCCTAATGACCCTGGTACGAACTCATTCGCTCATTATCCTCTCTTCTCCTGAGTCACCATTGGGCTTTGCTACTTTTAATGACCCAACGAGGTAGTTCTTGCTTCATCTTTGAGATCAGCAGATTGTTCGTTCTAATAAAAAAAAAAAACATGAGAGTGTTAACTTTTACATGTGAACGACTGTGATGGACGCGTCGTCATCTCGTGAACCAGTACTCCCAGCACTGTCTTCTCTCAAGAGTCAGCGACGCTTGTTTCTGATTCATTTAGTCGAAAAGCCCAGTATCTTATACATGTTAAACAACCCTCTTCAAGAGACCTGTCGACCCTCAACACTCAGGTGTTTTGACTTCAAGAATGAATTCATTATCTTTACCTTCGAAGCAAAGCCAAAATCCGATTCCAAATCAAACCTTAGAACTTATGGTGTGTCTTGTTATGCTTCGTTACCGATGAGTGAGTTACCTTCGCTCTGTGTTTTAAAGCTTTCGTTCTAACTCTTCTCCGGAAAATAGAAAGAATGAGGGGAAATTCCTTTCTGGTTTGAACCTACTTGCTGGGGAAGCATCACTGGTGTTTTAGAGTAGATTTGTCACACAATATCTTTAGTCCAGACTAAGTATATCAGTCTGTCATCTCTACGTATGGGTTTCCAGTTAACGCTACGGAGAAAGATGCGCAAAAAGAAGATAAAGGATAACGTTCAGGAGCAATCTACTGAAGTTACACTGAGACGAGGCGTTGACCGGAGTTCTATGAAATTACGAGAAATCAGTAACGTCTTTACTTCCTTGGCTAGTGTGAGTCCCTCTCCTAATAGAATTATAGACTTGGGGTAAACAACCTTCGAGGATGTAGCCGGCAGTAAAATGGGACTAAAAGGCTTTACTATAACACACTCTTACTCTAAGCTCCCAAAATATCTACGGCACTCAACACTGTGGGTATAGCCTCTGTTTTACGCCACACGGGATTTCCATAGAATTCGATTAAGTTAAGAAGTTCTCTTCAAGGTGAGTCTCTATGTGATGAGTGGCGAGGGTTCTGGGTTCAGAGACAGCGAGCATTTCACAAACAGGCTGCGTGTGTGTTAGTCTTGCCGTCCGCCCAGGATGAGGAGCAGCGAGGCACGTTGGGTACGACTCTCTCTCTCTCTCTCTCTCTCTCTCTCTCTCTCTATCTATCTATCTATCTATCTATCTATCTATCTATCTATATCTCTCTCTTTCTCTATTGCTGTTGCAGTAGCTAACTGGTTATGACAACCACGAAGCTCTGACGCCCTTTTAGTGTGTCTCTTCCTGAAAGTAGACTTACATTTGGAGGAGGCGCATTCACTTCCTCATATCACAACCCCTTATGCTGACCTTAATAAACGCAACAGGGAAATGAAAGATATTCGCTTAGCTTTAAAAGGTGCTTCCCCAGAAAAGCACGTCTCACATCAAATACAGTCTCGTAATGAAGAGGAATGAAAGCTGAATGCTGTGATTATTCTGTGTGTATGTGTGTGTTTGTGTGTGTGTTTTTTTTTTTAAGTGTATATATATATATATATATATATATATATATATATATATATAAGATGTATCAACTCAAACTGCAAGTTTTAAGTGGTAGGTTGTTGTGACAAATTATAAGAAATCTACCTAAAATGAGATGCTTATAGTCCATAAGACAAAGCAGATCTAACTAACAGGGACTAAAAGCAACTATTTCCTTCCAGTTAGCCTGATTCAGGGCACCTGCTACCCTCAGCTGTCCCGTCTTTTATAAACGTGATCCCATTGTACCTTGCAATAAACAAAAACAATTATGCAAGGTACCATCCCGTGTACTATAGTGCCCCGATGACATAGCTGAAGGAGACCCGTCCAGATCTGCCAGAACATTTTCAAAACTGTAAAATGTCTAGTCAGATCAAGCAAGCACTTGGTCAAATTGTCGTGGACCAAATCACTGAAGAACCAGTGAATTAAGACCAACTCTGCTGGAGGGGCGTGTAGCTTCAGCATCGATCAGCAACAAAGAGAGAATTGTGGTGTAACGGTTAGCGTTCCTGACCTTGACGCATTCTCGGGCCGCCCCAGGGTCGAGCATGGCATAGGTCAACCTAGCTGTTCATCTACCCTTAGGAGTTGGTCGATATGATAAGTACCTAGCTCTGGTTAGTATATATATATATATATATATATATATATATATATATATATATATATATATATACAGCGTCAATGGGATGGCCTTGACTAGGGCCTCAGTTGCCCGTGCCGTCAGAGCTAACATTAAAAAAATCTCTGTCCAGTGTCCAGGTCTTCGACCTGCAGACCTTCAGGAGCCCCACATTAAGAAAGATGAGTCTGTTGTTGTCTCAGCGATTGATCCGCCGGAGAACAACTCCATTTGGTAAAGATTCTCCAGGCCTGGCGAACGCCAGCCAGCTACACTCACCTGATTCATCCATCCATTGATCTACCGACGACGACACGACAAAGAGAGAAAGAAAGTCACCAAAATATCCAGGAGCAGCGACTGTAGAAAACGAAAAAAAAGATGAAAGAATTTTTGTTTTTGTTTTTGTAGAGCAATATCGAGAGGCTCATATTGAAAACTTTCGGCGAGATCCAAAAAGAGAATAAGTCATCAAAGGAACAGAAAAGACGTCATCATCTTGAAAGCTGACAGAAGGCAGTGTTGAGGATGATGACTGTGACGTCACGGCTCAGATCTGAAAGTTTTTGTGCGTGTGGGATATTCTTCGTCAGGCTCTCAGTCCCTTCTTACCTCGCGCGCTGGCTAATATTAGCTAGTGACACTGTGAAGTATAACAAAGCCATTCCAGGAAACACCTGAATATACGTATACAAGTATAACCAACTAAGGACAACCCATACCCAAGAGTTACACTTTTAAATAGTGCCTCGGATGTCACCCAGAAGATACATGGTGAGACTCATGCGTTTAATGAGCTTTCTTATCTTCTTTTGGAACAAATACTTTCATACTGGCCAAGGTAGTGACATAGATGTTACAGGGACTAGTCACTCAATCCTGCTGGGCGTGTTGGCCGCGGATCAGACAAGGGCATGAGATTTAGTCAAATACGACAGGTCGGAAGATACATAAAGGAAAATGGGGGAAAAGATTGCCAGCATACACATATAGTAAGACCAAGCGAACACGTTTTCTTTCAAACCAGACAAGGAGAGCAAAACTTCGTACGAAAACCTTTTGTCCCGTATTGTAACAGGTGCTTCACACTTACCCTAGATGGCTTTCAGGAGACTGATGCTCTCAAGTGCAATAAAGAACATTGCCTACTGTTGCCACAGAGAGCATTCTGCAGAGACCTACCCAGCTCTATTCAGAGTAACAGATGAGACAGATGTTGTCATCATCTACCTTAGCCTGAAGTAAGATATCAACAGCACAACTCAATTGCAGTGTATAAAGATTTGATATTAGGAAACGACTGAAACTAAAAAGATATTTTGTTATTGCACTGTAAACCAGGTCACTTTTTTTATCATTCGATAATGGTGAACTGGTTCAAATTAAGAGAAGAGGTATATACAGGGCGAGAAAAAGAGAACAGATATCAAAGTGAGGAGAGGAAAGTGAGTGAGTTACAGAATGAAGAGAGGAGTCGTTAGAGTGAATAGGGTTGGAAGATGGAGAGAGAAGATTGTTTATGGACATAAGAAAGAGCTTAGGTGCTGCATTAGAACCCTGAGGGACACCACCTGTTGACAGAATAAATGTTGGAAAGTTGCTCCATCCCTAACTAAAGCTATGATGGACTGGAACGGAAACAGTGCATTAAGGAACAGAGCGAAGCATTAAGCCAAAAGAAGGAAGATGATTAAGCTAGAAATTTATGCCACATCCTGTCAGTTGCTTCGGAAATGTCGAAAGCCACATGAATTAACATTCTTAAGAGAGGAGGACCTCAACAGAGGTTATCGGCAGTCCTTGCACCACGAGAGCTGTACTGGGTATGTGAAATATTGGAAAGGGATTGCTGTTTTTGAGTATGTGAGAGCTAAGAAGAGCTTCGAGGAATATCAAGATCTCAGAAGTTAATGTGATTGGGTGACTGCCTGAAGGGTAAGAACGGTCATCTTTTTGAGGGGGGTGGACTAAAGTATAAGCTTCCAAGAGGATATGGAGGCTTACATTTTATAGGCAGAGGCGAAGCAGACGAGTAAGAATTAGAGTTACTTCCAAGGTACACTCACTCCCTTAACACACGCGAGGAAATCATACCCATTCATACTGCACCACCTACAGCTGGTTGTGGTTCGTAAGCAGCTGCACCGTCCCAAACCTCTCTTCTCTTAGGTTGATATAAACTTTAGAAAAGAGAAAAAAAGACTGGTAAAGATATCTAAGCACAGAAGGTTAAAGAGAGTTGTGATCGCATGACTCAAGTTCTGCAACACACTAGAGAAAGAAAAAGTTTGTACACAAATTACATGGATTTTGAACTTATAGTCCTAGATTAATCAGTCTTAGTTTTAGCTTAGACGAAGGGGAAAGGGAGAGTGAGAGAAAGAAGTCGGTTACGAAACAGATTCTAGATAAAAAGAAATTGGGTCAGATCTTCACCCGATCTTGTCCCTTGCTCAAATATAGATGTGTGACCCGTTGGTCTCTTTTTTTTTTTTAAATGCAGTTGACTCTCACGTGGACGTTTGATGGGCGGGTTTGCATCAAGCATTCATAGAATTCCCTCAAAACTTTCCTTTTTATGTTTTTTTTATTATTATTTCAGGTTCAGATATTCACAGCCAGGGTCATCACTAAATATGAAAATGTATATACTTTTTTCTTTTTTTTTTTGCAATCCTGGATTTCAATATCACGGGGCAAGATAGATTTTCAAACCATCAAAAATTAAGATGGATTTTCAGCAATCGTGATCTACGTTGGATATTCAGCGTCATGAACAAAGATGAATCATCATTATTATGTTCTAAGATGAATTGTTAGTATCATTAACTAATATAGATATTCAGCATCATAACTAAAGACGAATCCTGAACTAAGATAACTCATCAACCTCATGAAGCACAGATAACTTTTATAATCAGAGATATGATAACTCATTTGCTTCACGAGCAAGAAGATAACTTTCCATCATCATGGACTTAGATAACTCGAGAGTCTCAAGAGAAAAAGATAACTTTCCCTCACTAACAAAGATAACTCATTAGCTTCACAAGCATAGACAACTTTCCATCCTCTGAGCTATGATAACTCATCAGTTTCACGAGCAGAGATGGCTCTCCTTCATCAATGAACAAAGTTAAAGACACGAATGTTGCTATTGTGAGTGCAGTCTGACCTGCGGTAGGGAAAGAGACGTGCACGTTCCCATGGAGGACAAAGGTCATCACTGCCTGACGCCTGGCTTTAATGAGAACAATCAGCGAATTAGTGCAGGTGAATAGCTGGAAAAATTCAATTAGCAGCAAAAGTTAAGGTTATGAACGGGGCTGGACAACAGGCTGGGTGTAAATGCTATAAGTGGTCCGGCTCCATAAAGGCAAGCGAGCGAAAAAAGAACATTCGTAAAATCAGACACACACACACACACACAAAAAAAAAAAGCCGAATGAAAAAATTCGAGGCTCAATTCTTTCTCAACTTTGGTGGTAGGGGCAAACGATTTTGCCAGATGTCAGTACCAAAGCAAAAAAAAAAAAAGGATAATTGGGTCTCGTAATTAAGAAGGGAATGAAAGAATAAAATCTATAACTAGTTACATATTTTTAGGTTTCCTATTTCATTTCAAGGGTAAAGGCTTTCACCTATTTACTTCAGGTTTTGTTTAAAAAGTCGTGAGCAATTCTAACCACATCGTTTGCTTAACACGCTAAATATTACTTTGATGAGAATAACAATGAAATACCAGAACTTTGTTCCGACCCCTCTACCTTCGACTACAGAACAATGGCTTCTAAAGACTTTTTAACATATCGCAACAAAACTACATTGCCTTGCTAACTGGCTTTCTATATCTCCCTCTGCAGAGAAAGCAGAATATACTTACAAACAATTGGGATTAAGAGTAGCGATACTACACAATATGACAGTGTCTTAAGCTGTTACATGCATTAAGTCTTTGTCCACTGGGCTTGGGTGAGACAGGCTGGTGCTCTCTCTCTCTCTCTCTCTCTCTCTCTCTCTCTCTCTCTCTCTTTCTCTCTCTCATGACAATTATAATGGCATAAGACAAAGGACGTGATAGGATTAGGATGCAAAACTACCACAATCATGGTTTCACAGAAAGGACAGACAGACAGAAAGACAGAGAGACAGACAAACACACACACACACACACACACACACACACACACTACCACACAACACTAATCTCCTTGAGTACAAGCTCCAGAATCCCTCTGGTGAATGTGCTTTCCACCACAAGCAGCCGCCACTGGGAAGAGAACCTTTGAGGAGCCTTCAGCTGCGGCCGCTTCCTCCCCATGCGAAGGAGAGAGGAAAGAAAAGAAAGAGAAATCCATGCATGTAAAGTGACTTTTCCTCCAGTCCTGCATACAAGGCAATGTTGTTAGTGCAGAAGGTGATGTTCATTTGTTTAGCGGACGCCATGTACTGAAGTTTACGTCACCAACTTGCAGAGTAAAAAACGCCAGCGAGCGTAAATTGCCTCCCGAAGTGGTGCACAACTCCAGTGGAAACTTTCCACAGCCTCTTTATAAATAACGTTTAAATGGATGTGTACATTAGTTCACTTTATCTCCCTTTGGGAACTCGTTTTCTTACCCATGGAAACAGTGCAGACTTTGAGCACAGCCAGTGAGGTGAGATCCTCCTCGCTCTAAGATGCAGCACATGACACACCGACATTTACAGAAGTTTATGCGAGACAAAGATGGTCCGGGTGCGGGTTTTTGGTCTCTCTCTTTCTCCTAGTTGCGCCCATCCCAAAACCAGCGACAGTGTCGATTAATATATGATAAAAAAAGTATTGTACCTATATATATATATATATATATATATATATATATATATATATTCTAGGACCCTCAGAATTTACGACCCTGAATTCTTAAATGAATAGATGAATTGATCATGTTTATGATATTGCAAGATAACTTAATTATCTTGAGAAGATAATTGACAAATGCATACAAAATCAAAGGAAGACATGCTGTTGTAATGAGAAGGAAGACAAATTCAGCAACGAAAGTATGTTGGTTCTACCATATCATAAGGATTTTTCACCTCTTACTAGTATTTGAAACAACTCAGTATTGATGTTTTCAGATATGAAGACACCATACGAAATTCTTAATGAAGAACAGCCCATCATATAATGATAAACCAGGTGTCTACTCTGTTCCATGTAAAGTCTGTAATAAGATGTATATTGGCCAAACGGGTGAGTCTTTAAAGGAGAGGATTCAGCAACATAGTAATTTAAGAAAATCATAAGAACTTGGTTACCTCTATAACTTTCAAGATGGAGGAGGCAGTCAGTAATTCTTTGCACTTTTTAAACACCTTGATTATGAGATCAGATTGTGGTCTTGGGTTTAAAGTGTAATGAAAACCTTTCCAGTTGATGAATTTGTTCGTCATCAACTTGGCGGTTCGAGAAATGACGAACAAATGCATCAACTTGGATAGGTTTTCAGTAAACTTTAAACCCAAGACCATAATCTGATCTTATAATCAAAGTGTTTAAAAAGTGCAAAGTATTACTGACTGCCTCCTCCATCTTGAAAGTTATAGAGGTAACCAAGTTGTTATGCTTTTTTTGAATTACTAGGAAAATTCACTGGGCGGCCACAAACATAGAACATCATCTGCATACCTAAACCATGGTAAACTGAAGATACAGGTTTGAGGAACAACTTAATGACTTGGCTGCCTCTACGACACTCGAAATGCGTGAGGAAGTCAGTCAGTAAGTCACGGACCTTTTTTGAACACGTCTCCTTCGTCAAGGGGATGAGTGAAACGCAACATGCAACATCTTCTTCCCAATATCTTGATGCTGCCAGCCACTCTAGATGCCGACTCACTTCCAAGACGTGTAGCTGTCGGAGCAGCTGTCACAGGATGCAAATGCCTCGGGGAAAGTGTGGAATACTCGGACGCAAGAAGCTGCAAGCAGGGACGATTGTGAGTGTTGTACGCGTAAGACAAGGGCGTTCAGAAGAAAATCACAGCGTCTGGACTAATGACACTCTGTTAGTAATACAATCGTGAGTATATATATATATATATATATATATTTATAGACACATAATGCCCTCCAACAGCTAGGATTCGAACCCAAGACCTTTGCGTGGTAGACAGGAATGCTAAGAGCTGGGCTATGATCGCCCCTAATAGGGAAATGACTGTTTGATTACAAGAAATCGAATGCCCTTCGTCTCACGTCCATGAGCAACGGGGTCTACAACGGTCCGCGTTTGCACAGTAAGGTTCTGTAAAATGCTAGCTGCTGGTAATGTAAGCCTGATGGAATTTGACCAATGTGGACCCCGTTGTTAATGGATGTGAGACGAAGGGTATTCGATTACTAGTAATCGAAAAGTTATTTCCCAATTAGGGGCGATCATAGAGAATTAAGAGACACCTTTATCCGCATATAACGAAAATAATCGCCAACTTCGACATACATATGTATCAATAAATCCCTGAGAGACGAGTCCAAAACTCACTGTATCACTTCATTTATCTCTCGTGAGCTGGGAAGTGTATGAGCTAGTTTCTACGAGAGTTAACGTCAGAAGATTAACATTAAAACGAACGTAGGACAATATTAGAGTGATCTTGAAGCCTTAAAGGTTATCTGCCATACTAATCAACCAGACCATTGTCCTCGGGGACTCAGAAGAGTCTGAGATTCCTTGTACTCACGGGTAAAATGTAAGATACATTATCATTATCTTTAACATTTGGAGATACGTTATAAAGGAGATGAAATCTCTCAGGTCTCATAAATAAGCGAATCTAGTTTCGTGAGGAGACAAAAATACCACCACCAAAGAATGTCAGTTTATACAGATCATTTTGGTTAAATAGTAGACTCATAATCGCAGCGTGAACGTTATTTTAGCCACCTGTTGCCTTATAGATAATGTAGCAGATTAAGTCTGCAATGCAATCAAGGAGGATCTCTGCATCCAGAACCATATTGTCATCTACAGCGGTTGCGAGTGGCTTCAGCATTCTACATGGATTTGGAAACGTACCATTCTTTTAAGTACTTATCTACGACAGATGGATGCTGGTTAATAGCTGATTACAAGCCATGGACTTTTACATTCTCGTGTACAGAAACAATTTAGACAGCCTTTATTTGCTCAGGAAATATTCCCTTTTCTCGGACTTGCATCCTTACATGTATGGCGGATTTGATATAACAACTTTCATCTGTTCAGGATATGTTCCCCTTTCTATGAAGTTATTACGAAGGTGTGTGAAGATAAAGGCTCCCACGTCTGGACCCCTTCCTGAGTTGATGAGGCGAGGCTTTCTGAACGAGTTGGAGAACAGTATGATTTCTGAGAGTGTTCTACATTTCATAATTCACCACTGATAATCATCAAGATGTAGATCCCACTATATTGCCATATACGAATGTATGAACTGGCCATTGGCGTATTCCCAGAAAGAAATGACATAAGTGGATAACTTAGGAAAATTCTTTGTATTATGTGACCGGTGTAAATTGCAATCAATATATTAAGCTAGCGCGAAGCCTGTCTCGCTTCTGATTGGGTGCAAGTCAATAACAAATGTTTGGTACATTTGTCAAATACTGAACCTACAAGCACAGCTGTTCACAGTGAGTGGCCAGAGACTGAGCCACATGAACTCAACGAATATTTGCAATCCAGGAGGAATATCAACTATTGTAAATACAACAGCTTGCTACTAACGAGAAGTTGGAGACGTCAATCGTTCATTCACTGGCAGAAATGAGATGATCTGTGGATAACATACTTGTATATATATCAACTCAAAGAAGAATAGAGAAGTAACTGAACTGTTTACTACACAAGCTTTTAAGGTTAGGGATTCATTGAAAGCCGGAACTGATGATTTGTTTTCGATGAACTAATATGACAGTGAGTATCTCAACTTTAAGGTCATCAGCTATTTCATTTATGATACGCTCTCACGCTACGAAAAAAAAAAAAGTCATCAAAATATATTTGAATGTGAAAAGGAAAGAGCGTAAGTAAGGAAATACCTGACATTCTCAAAACTGCAGAGATGGTAATCAAATACCCACTCTATCATACGATTACCAAGAATGTACAAAACACTTTTATTTTCATAAGATATCCAAAACAAACTTGAACGTTATTTTGTGAGGAGAGAAAAGTCACACACCCAAGCATTGCAATGTAAACAAAAATGACAATGTGGACATTTCCAGGAAAATAGTCTCTCCTGTGCTCTGCAAAATCACAATGAACTGCTTCAAAGGGACTAAACTCCAGGATTTGTTTTGGCATCACCGTACCTGCACTGTACACATATCCTGTTCATTTTTCCCTCCTGTGTTCACTTTCTTTTCCTTCCCTTTCCATTTTTTCCCTCCGTCATACATCTTCAAATGCAAACATGAAAGAGTCAGGCAAGACTCTGGTTCCTAGTGTCTGGCGTGGGCGAGGAAAAATCTCCGGAATCCCTCCTTTCTCTGTTGACAGCGAGAGGGAAGGATCAGGTGGCAGCAGTACCGATGCCTTGAAAGACACTTGCTTCTCTAACAGACATGTCTTTTCCCATTCGCTTCACCAACGTTCGTGGTCTTTCCACTAACATTTCTTCTGTTGAACACCATCTGATTATGCAAAGGAGTGAATCGTACCCATTTGCCCTACACAGCGGTGCTGTTTCCCTTTCTCTCTTTTGTATTCATTGATTTTTTTTTCTGCTCTCTAAAACTGGCTGCTTGTTTTTTCTTTTTTTTTTCCACCATTACGTAATACTTGACAAGCCACAGCGTCATATGATTACTGAGTGTGGTCGATGAGAACCGTTGTGATGTCTGTTTCTTTCCCTAAGCCGCTTAGCTTTAGAAGTGTTAACCTTCTCATGTCAGTTCTAACCATTTTCAAAGCTCATTTATTCCACTTTCTTCAATACTCTTAGAATGAAACTTATCTCTTTGCTTTCTTATCTTTTTAGCTCTTTCCATATTTCGTTTAATGAGTGACTTCGATGAAGAATATTGCCCGTGGTCAGATCCTGCCACATGGAAGAAAAAGAACTACAAGTCGTTAAGCACTCAGTCTAAGAGCAAAATTGCCATTATTGTCATCATATATGCAAAACTTCTTCCTGCCACGAGCCATTATAATACTGATGGCGTGTCCAAAGTGACTCCGTGTTGATTGCTGCCATTTCTTGTTATACTGGGAAGTCTGGTATGCAGGTCATGTCTGTCCTCCGTTAAGTAATTAATCCAGGCCCTTTCGTAGAGAGGCTTTCCATTACGTCCAGGAAAAGAAGCATTAAGAAGGCAAAGGGATGGCAAAGCCCAAGACAGAAAGTGGCGTGTGTCTCTAATTAACGGGCACCATAAAGCACTGCACATTTTCCTTGCATCAGTCATGAAGGTATATACGAGGGAGACAGCAACACTGGTTTCATGATGGATTATTATGTATCAGTCAGACTTAACTGGCCCTTCCACGTAAGCCATTTACCAGAAACTGCATCCTACGCCTGGACTTTAACATGCTACGCAGAAACTGGTATTACTGTTATTAGAAAAATGCATAAACTAACAGAGTTTACCCAGACTAAGAGCTTAAAGTCAGTATTAGACTGTGTGTCGACGGCAAAGCCAGCTGTCTAGGTAATACACGCTTTGAGTAATGAACAAAAGGTATGGAATTTCTTCAGTATTTTACATCAAATGAGGAAAAAAAGATGTCTTTCATATGCCTTTATGAGATCTTGCAATCAAAGACGAGACTACATTAAATGAGAATGTCTCCCACTTTTATGAAATGACTTTGATATGAAGGAATCTGGTACATATTTTCCTTTTTTTAAATAGTTATAAAAACTGTATTTAATTAACTGTTTCAAGGAAATACGAGATATGAATTGCAACACCAGATGTCATTGCAATTTCTTTAACCCACATCAGCTACCTGTAGATATGCCAGTAGGTGACAGTAAAGAGAAAAATACGGATATGATTCTGATTATTCCATACTTAGTAAATATCAAATATTCAGAAACATTATTACTACAATGAATACACTTAAATCATGTATTCAGTTATTGGTAATTTTGTTTTTCCTCATGGCACATAACAGAACTAGCTTTAAAACGTCAGCGAGACATATTTCGCGTGAATAAGGTGGCATGACTACAGATAAACTCCATCTAAACCACGAATCAGACGTCGACTGGTTGCATCCTTAAAAAGTCTTCGTCAAAGATCTTATAGTACAGGAGTACATGGAACATGGGAAGGACATATAATGAGACCTGATTGTCCATGACGTTGTTATATGTTGGAGGACGAACACTAGTGCCCTGAAGTCATAATCTTGTTTGTGGTAGAAACAGAACAATGAAGGAGAGGGTTGCTCCTCACCCGCCGTATCCCCCGGCTTAACAGCCGGCAGAAAATTGCTGAACAAGAGCACCATGTGATATATAGAGAGTATACTGCCAGGGAAATTTCATAGCAAAGTGTGAATGGTAAAAGTTCCCGACTCGAACTGCAGTGGGCATCTCCGATAAGACGGCCCAAGTCGTATATGATAAAACGAAAAAGAATACATAATCGAAATATTTTTTAGAAAGGAAACCATGTGTAAAAAAAAAAATCAAGGGGACATTTTCATTATATAATGAGACAATAGCATACTTGTTTCTTCGCGCTTCTTACGTACTCAATAAACTGTAGCGAATCTTCTCAACGCCGAGAGAAACTCTTTCTTTACACATTTACTCCCTGTAATCTCTGGATAATCTTATATACATTTCATAGTCGTGTTGTTTGGCATTTAATTCAGGTGCCATATATGCATCTTTTGATAGATATTTTTTGGAAAATTCAATTCCTTCAGTCATCTAACCTGACACAGCCATCTTCTTCCCACTCGTTTTCCTCTTTCAAGTGACACTGTCTCTCCTAAGGGGAAGAATTTTGTTTGTGAGGTTATATCACGTCTCGTCAACCGTGGTAGCATCTTCGAGCATAATCCAGTTAACATCACTAGTGTCCTGCGGCATTTTGTCCAGGTCTGATAATCTCTAAGATTTGGAATCATCTCGTTGTTGTCTCTGAGTTGGTCTCGTTTGTTTACAGCGGATTGGATGATATGGATTGGGTAGCATGGATTGGATGATATCCTGATCATTGTCTAGCTTTTCGCACATCTCATAGAAGCTAATTACATTTTTTCTTGTGGATATTTCTAAGTCTAAAACGCTACTATCTCTCATAAGATTTCGAATCATTTGATTTATAAAACTCTTCAGTGAAATCTGTAAGTCTGTTACCCTTATGCTCGCCTATAAAAGGCTCCCAATTAACGCTGGGGTTCTTGCAATATATCACTATTATTGCTTCTTGGTTATTATCTAAAGATCGAGTTAATTCAATTTCCCACAATTGAGGGTAAGATAAAAATAACCTTGGCATTCGTGGCATAAACTCTTCAAAGTTTTAGTGAGGTGTGTTAATTGCTCATCCAGGGAACGGGCAATGTTTACATACTTATTACAAAGTTAATTTGCATATACAGTGGGGTCATTAATTCACTTATCGTCTTGGAGTACACAGTGCGGGGGGGTTTTTTAGAAAGACATTTTCTTTAATGAAGAGAACTAATTAGGTTCCGTGTAGATTATGGATCATCTTCCAAGGCCTGCAACTTGTTCTACAAATACATGCATCTGGCTCTTCATGTCACGTAAAAGTATTTTCTGAAGTGTTGGCCAAGAGTGGCTGCACTGCATCAGGCCACTAAAAGCCATTTCTTCAATTTCCCTGAGGTTGTGTGAGGTTTATTAATCTTTCCTTAATCTTGTACGTTATACCAGGGCGCCGTTGTCGTAATACTGAATATGGATATTCACAATATTCTTGTAAGATTCAGTGCTATCACGATCACCATGCCCCGCTATTCATAGGATCCGAATCTGTGAACGGTACATGTTGGTGCCATCAATAAGTCTTCACTTCTCTACAATTAGAGGGCCTGAGGCAGAACTATTATTATGATAAGATTAGAGTAAAAATTTGGAATTGATCTGAAATACCTGTAAAAACCCTCCAGCGAAAACACCTGTCCACGTCCACAGAACAAATGTGGTGTATGACGGCTTCGGTAACTACAGCTGGTCGGGGCGTCATCCCTGGGAAGATGTTATGAGACACTATAGGACGTATAAAGATCGCGCATATCATTAACATTATCTCTTAATAAGTCAACATGAAAATAGCATAAAACTTGGGGTGTTAATGAAGGAGCTTAATTGCTTGTGGGTTATTTGAAACTACTCCGTAAGTCTGTTAGTATCTCAGTCACGTCAAAGCCTTTTGCCTACTACGTGAGCATTATCGTTAAAAGGTTAATCTGAATTCTTCCCCTAGAATAAGAATCAATTTCACTGATGATCTAGAGATTTTTTACACAAGCTCTGACATCATCTACTTTACTATCTCTGTAATTCTCTAAACAGAAATGATTTTCAAGTTCATTTAATTGACATATTTTTAGTATCAGTCTTGATCAAGAAGGTTCACCTGCATCAGATAAGTGTAAGATGTTAAATCTCTGAGAAATTATAAATCAAAATGTTATAACAAACTGCAGTTGTTAAATATCAAACTGCACTTATCAATTGTTGGTGATGATTTGTTTCAAAAATGATAATATGGGAACAAAGCACTTGTGGTGTTTGGCTTCCGACCCAGAAAATGACGAGTGGATGGACGTGAGTCGTATAAAAATAGTTTATAGATCGATCAGCACCATCTTGAGACGCAGCTACAGGAGCTATGGCTTGAAATTCGCTGCTGCAAAGATGGGGATGTAGGTGCTCGGGTGTCCTAGAATGTGACTGCATTAGATTCCTGGCTATATTTAGATGGTACAAAGGGAGAAAGTTCCTATGGCAGTATGAGTAGACGGAGACCTAAGTGTACAGTGTTTAATCCATTGAATATATCAACTTATCGTAGTTTACTGAGAGACAGTAACTATATTCCTTGTAAGGCAAAGTGATATTCTTATTTCTCCCCCTTCGTGGTGGAGATGGGTCGCTGGTGTCTGGTGAAACATGATAGTGAGATCTTTTCATATCCCCAGGACGGTAGTTGGGTATCTCCCTGCTGTGTCCTTCGGCCGAATTTGAGGGTGAGGCTTCTGGCTAGAGACTTTATCTTTACAGCCTGGGGAAGCCATTTCTCTGGCGAATTCGACCCGAGGATATTCTCCCAGGGATATCTTGTTGCCCTCCTGTGTGTGTGAGGTTTATTGTCATTCCTTCTGATTGCTTGTATGTGACTGGAATCGGCAGACTGGCTGTCTTTATAACGCCTTTCTTTTTTAATCTCGTCACATACTGATATCACTGACTGATGCTCGGCATAAAACTATAGTTACAACAGTGGAAAACTCCCAGTATCTCATCTACGTGTTGCCTCATTCTTCTGAAAATGCTTGAATCTTGAGGCATGAAACATTCTGATTGCTGTCGATTCACTAGGTTCGGTCGAGGGACATGCCAAGCATGTCATTCTCTTTTTTTTTTTTTTCATCTTGAATATATTCAGCTTTCATTTATTAGGCTGTTTCCTGAAGTGATTTTGATATCATTTACAATTTGAAAGACTATAACCCGCATGATTCATCGCTCACGTATGTTATTCCACTTCTTAACAGACAGGAGTCTGCAGGTAACCACGGACCACGGAATTGGTATCGCCTTGGTATCGCTAAGGTGGGTAGTGACGAAGGCGTACCACGGTGGATGTAACGTTCCTATCCCTGTCCCAGGTTTCTGTCCTTTTTTTTTCGCTTCACGTAGATATAGACTTCTGGTACTCAGTCCATAAAACACACACCCACTCCATCTCACTCACGACACGACAAGGAATTCACATCTACCTTTAGTCAAAAGTTTTCAATATCCTGATAATTAATCATATATATATATATATATATATATATATGTATATATATATATATATATAT
>JAYMFT010372847.1:0-21418 GCA_038088735.1 Panulirus argus
ACAAACTACGATTCTCCCAGGAGGCGCTGGTTTAAAGAGATGGCATTTGCTAAAAGCAGGAGGTCCTTTTGGCGAGATCGATTTTGATTTTGGCGAATGTATATCAGATGTGAGAATGTCTTTATACATACTAATGAGGATGGTGTACCAGTCATGTTGAGGAAGTACTAGATTTAAGTAGGAAATCACTCCGTAGGGAGGGAAGTATAGACGTTTGGGAAACAGTAAAGTCACTGGGGGAAAGGTGTATGTCTATTTTAGTAGTAGGTAGCGAGTGTTCCGAGGGTGAGGCATAGACAATAACAGAGGTCTGCTGCCCTACATGACTGTCAAACTGGTCTTAACTGGGCTCTGACTACGTTTACGGTGACCTTGCTCATGATTTCCCTCGTCTTGCATAAGTCTAGCTGAGAGATGAGCGTGGTGGGCATGACAGCGCAAGTGACCGTTGCAAAACTTTGTGACTGTCGTGAAGATGTAGAAAGTTAAGGAAAGTTGACATACAGTAGCCGTGTAGCTGTGGCATTGTAGCTAGTGGTGCCAACGGTAAGATACAACGACAAATGGTGCTGTTGAAATGCATGTGCTGTAGAGCAGGTGTGAGTGGAGTACAACAATCACACACACACACACACACTCAAATACCCAGACACAAACATACATATACACACACAGAGACACATGCACACACATACACACACACACACACACACATACATACACGCACGGGTGCGTGCCAACAGGCATACGTACACAGCCCTCCTCCATTCACCACTGCGAGCTGGCAAGTTTCCGCTTATGGTGTAAACCTTGACAAATGGTCCAGCCTTCATCCTCACACATTTCGTCGGGTATAACTCAAGTGAGGGAGCTACGGACAACCTTGAACACGAATCTGTTGACAGCAGTGGAGGAGAATGGAATAGAAGGAAAGACTGGCATTAGAAAAGAAAAAGTGAGAATAAAGAAGAGATGAAGAATGAAGGATTAGAGAAAAAGCGAGAGGACGAAATGATGGAGGACGTAAAAAGGAAGGATGAAAAGAAGGAGGAGGGAGATATGAAGGAGATGAGGAAGGATGAGAGAGGTGTAGAAGGAGACAGAAAATAACAGAAAGAAAGAGGAGGAAGATGACGATGAGTAAGGTGGAGGAGGAGGAAGATGATGATGATGAGTACAAGAAGGAAAAGAGGAAAAGTAAGAAATGAAGGGGAGGGAAAAGGAGAAGGAGGAGAGTGAGAAAGAGAATTTCATCACTAAGACAGGGCGAATGTAGGTCCCTATGACAGAACAACACTACTCCCTCCTACGGACATTGGTGAGTATGTGATGGAACAGTTCATAATCCTCAATAGAGCATATCTCATGAACAGTCTCTCAAGCCTCTGTGATGGCAACAACACCATCGTTAACTAAAATGTACTGACGAGGTCACCAATCTTGTTGAGCCGAGACGTGACATTTGAGAGAAGCAGATTCGGTGGAATGAAACCACAGTTAAGACTTGACGGCAGTTGGTCTGCGTGTGGACACCTTGAGGATAAAATGACTCCATCATGTCCTTACCAGCGGCTGCTGAAGTGGAATGGACGTAAGTTTTTATTCTTACAGGGACTCTGGTGTTCCAGATCGGCATCACCTTGCTTCAAGCCATACGTGGCATGCGAAGGTAAATCATTGGTGACATATTGTTACAGACACTGACTTGCGAACCCTTTTGACATATGTGTTGGCGGTTCTAAACACATCAGGTGCTCTCAGAGGCACCGACGGTGTACGTTGTCACCTTCCACTGCAGTTTCCAGTCGTTTTCTTAATTCAGATAATTCATAAATATAACACCTTTTTGGGGTAGGGTCATTTGTGGGTCATGGGTCCAGGAAAGGTTAAGTATACCTGCGTATATTTCACACGGTGACGTCACCGGACTATGCCTGCTTGTGGTTACGACCTGAATGGGAAGACACCTTTGGCGAAATTTGTGTATGTATACTACAATCCCATCGAAGAATTACTCACTCCCTCGGAGACCATTATTTTCATGCTACTGATGGTGGCTGCAAGGAGCCCTTAGAGAGGTACTCGGAGTTATGGAATTATAGCATCTATGCGTTTGTATGTATGTGTGTGTGCGTGTGTGTGTGTGTTTGTAGTAATGCACACATCTGCATCCCACACTAGAGCCTTAACACCTACAACCACAGTCATCTGGCCTATCCTATCCTGACAGTGATCATGCTAACGGAGTCCTCAATCTCTCTTAGTGAGGGCGGCACTGATGACCTCTCAGGAAGTCTTTCAGGATAGTCTTAAGCCCTAGGATCTTATGGCAAAGAATACTACATGGGCAAATAAAAGGAAACTATCAGTCTGAGACAAAAAGAAGAAATGCTGAGGCTCGTAATGGAGGACTTTTGGTGTCGTGGTCTAAAATGAACAACTTTCCTGACCCACGTATTGTGTCAGAGTTAGTGTCTTCAGTGCTGAATCATGTGTCACTTCATGTCAGTGCTCTCTCTCTCTCTCTCTCTCTCTCTCTCTCTCTTTATCTATATATCTATCTATCTCTTCCTCCATTAGTGAGCTTCCTTTCCGCACTGTTGATCTGACTGTTTTTTCTTTTTTAAATCTTTTTCTTCCCACCATTCTCTCCCCCTCACTTCTTTTTTGTTAATCTCTCATAATCTGACGTCCAAACGTTAGTGTCCTAATAATCTCCCCTCAAAATATCATACTACTCTGAATTAGCATCAAATGACAAAAGATGTGGTTTCCATACCTTGTTCCTGCTGACCACTCGAGTAACCTGACAAGAAGAGAAAGACACTGATGAGAACCATCATCACCTCATGCCACACAGGTGACAATACACAACAGGTGATGACATTAATGCATCAATAAGTAATTCTGGTAAAGCTGTAGCTACAGATACTACTGGAATGACTTGAATAACATTAAAACAGTAGTTACATAAAATGACTAGAGTTTCACCTTCCACCTACCAATGAGTGTTGCCTGGCTAACATGATCCTCAGACTTATCTCGCATCCTAAGTATTGTATCACAGAACTAATATCTACATGGGTAAGTTACGGCTACCATCTTCTCATCAATATATCTGACGGTACTGCCAGGATGTCAGTAACAATTTAAAGTTATAAAGTCGGGGTTTTTAGTTAATCCGTAGTATTTACTGAAAAAACGCTGTCGTGCATGGATATGTGAATCTAATTTCCTCGTTTTTTTTATCTTGATTTTCTTGATCAGATTTTACGGCTTTAAGGATCGTATTTCAAAAAACTTTATGCCTTACTAAGAATTTGAGAATACTCGCTCTTCGATTTTTATTCTCGTTACATATTCATACAATGAGTCTCTTTACTTGAAAAGTTCTTTGGCTCGTTCTACAAGGGTTTTAGATACAATTACGATATTGTTACTCATCTCATGAATGGAGTCGTCGCACATGAACAGGATACCTTTATTTTTGGACGGGGTAGGATTTTGGAGGTTCTATATACACAGACGACCACTGGCATGATACATGTGGCCAAGCAAAGGTTTCCACGGAATAAGACTCAGCTGGAAAAGAAGAGGTCATTACGAGCATCCAGATTCCCTCCTACTGAATATGTTACACACTGCCTTTGTTGGATAATATTCTCACTTTCCATCCCTTCTTGGTCATCATCCCATATGTGTTCTTGGTCAGGTTATCTAACATAAAAAGGAAAAAGCCTTGCATTAAATGCCCCTTGGACATTGGCGCATCAGTCCACCACATTTCTCCTGGACCACACACACACGCCGATAAGGCGTGTCACTCCCGTGAACACTTGTGGTATATTAACGATGCCTGGACAAACGCGCTCCTCTGAGACTCGAGCACGTTTCCACCACCATACTACAGAGGAACATCCCCAGTGATCTCTCTCCCAGGGCCGTGCTAGCTAATCAGGCATGACACGTCGATCTCCTGGTTGTGCGATAAGGCAGCAATGCCAAAAGGTGTTAGATTTCACATCCCTAGTCACCTGTTCTGGCGTGTAGCATCAGGTTTATAATCAGGGAGATACTATCATTTAATAAAGTATAATTTCAGATATCAACTCCATCTGATTCTGGGGGAACCGGTCAGCGCGAGAGTGCTCCATTGCAAGGTATATTCACCTTAGGCAACCAGGTGTGTAAGGACCAGCGCCAGGTGTGCGCACAGCAACTCCCCTCTGCCCGCTTTTATTGCAGAGGCTGACGACAAAAAACAAAACCTGCACACGACCACGACACGCCTTGCGAGTTCGCATTTGATACCCGGTCAACAATACACGAGCGATCGTATACCGTGAACATTGATTTTACCTCCTAAAAAGGTCGCATGAAGATTCATAAAAAGAATTCTACCTTCTTGTCGTACCCAGGCAGAGGACGGGTTGTGTTACAGATAGACTATGATAATTCAGTGACGTATTAGAGGCCAGGAATGG
Organism: Panulirus argus; assembly: GCA_038088735.1. NCBI lineage: Eukaryota > Metazoa > Arthropoda > Malacostraca > Decapoda > Palinuridae > Panulirus > Panulirus argus. Next base: position 4,485 of record JAYMFT010372847.1, read on the forward strand.
AAAACACGTCCAGTGAATCTGGAAGATGTGATTGTGCGTCGCACTGACCTGGTACATGAACCCTGGAGCTGATGGTGCGAGAAAGGTGCGAGAGTTCATTTCACACCGAGACTTCTGAGGTCGTCACTGACTTGTATTACTGACTCTGTTATCGTAATATAGCTACTTAATACATCGACTCCAACAAGAATGTCTTGGAAAGAGAAGAAAATTGCTCTTAGTCTCACTCAAAATTATCATGATTCAGTTTCACCGAACGAGCCAGCTTTAGAGAGACGGATATTATACTCATGTATACACTTTCTAAATATCTTAGTCCCGGTAGCTGCATGTTCCGTTTTCTGTGCGTCTCATCTCCCTGGAATTACCTTTACCGCCGCGAAAGGCGTCATAAGAGACGAACATAATTTCAGACAATTCTAGAGCGGCGAAATGAGAACTTAGGCGCCCGAGCGGGAGGATCATGGCCGCAAAGGAGAGGAACCCGCAGCACGTGAGGAGCCTTTGGGGCGACTTATCATCGCGTTAGTCGCGGGTGGCCCACTCGTCAGCTTCTTCACGCTAAGTGATTTTCCTACGGCACGCAGGCGAGAGTTTGTCACATGCAGGTGAGGTAAAGGCGAGAAAGAGCACTGTGTAACCCCAGGGGTACAGAAGATAGCACTGTACATCAATGACATATTTCAAGTACAATGATCCATGAGAATATTGCATGTATATATATAGAACGACTAAAAAGAATCTGTATACCGCTAGATCAAGAAATCGTACTATGAACAGCCAAAGATTAGATTCCACGAGGCAAGCTGTTGGTATTCACCCGACACGATATCGGTGAGAGTCGCTCACGAACCTTGCGGTGGTGTGTGAAATGGCTGTACGTGAGAGAGGATCGCACGAGGGCGGGGCGGGAAACAACGGTACGCAGCAGCAGCAGCAGCGGCCGGGAGCTGAAACACAGTACGTGGAGTCCGTTCGAATGCTCATTGCCTTCGCTACGTTGACTTTTAAATTTATATTTTTGAGTTAGCATACGAAGATATATTCTTCAGTGTTTTGAGTATCTAGGATACGGAAGAGACTTCTTAACAATAGTGTTGTGTGGTCATTCAAGAAGTTTGTTCAAGGCGACATCCAGGTCTCATGTGTAAGTTGATTGTTCTGTAGATGTTTATACAACCTTTTTCTCGTAAGACGTCCATAAATACGGGAGATTTATTCATTTCTCTCACAGTGGTACCTTTATGGCTTTTGTAATGACAGAGGCGGAGGTAGCCTGGCTGACACAGACGGAGTTCTACCAGACGTGACAGTAATACTAGGGAGTAGGCCAACGACACCAGCGCCATCTCACTGACGGACAATCGCTCATACTTTCCTCCCTGATATCACATCCTTACATCTTCTGGCATTACTTTCTGACGCTATCTCCAAATGCCGCTTTTTCCAGTCCTTTCCTGGGTCAACTTTAGAAGTTATTTCCTGGTATCATCTTTTCAAATGTTCCTGCTTTAGCAATTGAAATTGCCTCTAGATATCACTTTTTTATCATCAAAATTTACTTCCTGGAGTTTTTGTAATTAGATAATCATATGACACTGGACCCCTTTAACGAGGCTCCTGCAGCTTCAGGTTCGTGTTACAATAAGTAACAGGGAAATGATGGACTCCTCCGTAGTGAGGAGTTCCTTGACGAGATTATGCTACTTATTTCGCCAGTGACGATGACGCAGATTTGCCGAAGGTGGCTCTGCACTCGCGGTGTGACGCCATGCAGAAAGAGTCTGATGACACCACTTTCTGTAGCTGTCCCTTAGTACAGGAACGATTTAGAATATTCGAGGTTGAGTGGAAGGTGATGAATGACAATATTCATTGAAGGAAGAGTTATGGCAATGAGTCAAAGAACGTAAGGAAGCGAGTTCTAGTCTAATGTGGGTAGGAATGGAAATAATTTATGTGAGGAGGGTGACTCTTAGTGCTTACACATCTGATAGCAAAAACAGTGAAGAAAGAGTTGAGGTAATCATTCAAAGAACATAAGGAAGCGAGATCTGGTCTACTGTGGGTGAGAATGGAAGTAAAGTAGTTTATGAGAGAGAGTGACGATGCTCACCCATCTGGTAGCATAATCAGTTAAGAGAGAAGTGAATCTCTTAGAAGGAGCCGAGTGAGAGCTTCGGCAGTTTTGATGCAAGAAATATCGTCTTAGTACTGGGAGATTTTGAAAGCCAGAATGGGTGATGTGGTAAAAGAAGGTATTAGTGTGGGGAGGTGCAAGGGGTGCACAGCTGGGATCGTCTGTGAGCCGACTGCAATTCTTAGGATTCGAACCCGGGCGGCCCCGTGCGTGAATCATAGTCTGCGACCCTGAACACTGCACCACGGAAACCCTGTGTGTGTGTGTGTGTGTGTGTGTGTTTTCTGCCTTGAAGGTGGTCGACCTATTTCCAATGCGCTAAAAACAACAGGGAATAGAATTTATAGAAAATGATGCAGAATTGTAGAGACGAGAATGTAGAATTACTTGGAGAAAAATACGACTCATCATCGGTGACGCGTCAGATCTTTATCTTCCGGGATTCGTTCTCTCTCTAAAAGATTATCATCAGCTGGCAGCAAAGGACTCACTGTTGGGCACTGACACGGACGGAGAAGAGTTTTCCACCGCTAAGAAAACGTCAAGAGATCACGCTGATCAGTAGAACACGGCTGTCCTCTTTAGAGACAAATGACGAGAATAGGAGACTAAAACAAGATTCGAACCGAGTGTGAAAACTGTGTGATTCCTTCCTCTCTCTCATCTCCTGTAACGTTCGTAAATCCCTCACTCAGTCAAGTCAGTCCGACACTCCACGACACCAGCCTGTGAATACGATGATCTAGTGAACTCTCTACTGTATTATCGGACTCTGGATCCTCGTGTTAACTGTACAGAAGGTCAGGCGTTTGGTGCTATCGATGTGAATATCGTAATGGCATGGTAGAAAAAGGTCATAAGTTTATCTTAGCGACATGTATCCCAGAGTGAACATCCATTAATTCTGTAGTCAAGCTGTGTCACCGTGGAGGAAAGTTGAGCCGAGTGTTAATCGAAATTAAATCTATACTGGAGAGACATTTTGATCCGATATGTTTGCCAATATTGCTGTTGCTAAGTCGATTTTGCTAAATGTTAGGACTCGTACACTCTGTAATGGAAAATAGCTTTCTATTGCGACTATTGCTAGGCTAGCATTTTTCGCGTTCTCTAAACACCTTAAGTCTTCGCTGTTAAACTCGTAGTATGACTTTCCTAAACAATTCCATCCAGGTACGCCAGCGACTTGGGTCCTCCGTGGGTCAACCTGCGCGAGACACGCCACTCGTCCGTACTTTCAGGCTTTTCGCACACACGTCGAGGTGAGTCATGTTCGAGGTACACTTTTGCACCGGGTGCTCTGAAGCCATGAGGATTACAGGCTGAGGGCTGAGAAGTGAGGGAAGAGCGTATTGCAGGGAAGTGAGGTAGTAGTACTCACAGCGCTCGCAATAACTGCCAAGGCAGCAGCAACACTGGCATTCATAACAACACATCCGTTAATAAGACCTGCCACTTATATTTATCGGTAACGACCCTAACACCGCCCCGTCCACGTCACCTACCTGGCAAATGGGATGCCAGATTCACAGCCCACACTACCTGCTTGGCATAGCAGTTGTAGTTTCAGTGATGCCTGCACCTGATGTCACCAGCAGTACCAGTAATAGTGGCAACAGCTGCCGCTGTTACTGGCGCTGCTAGCCATCAACTCTAGTAGCAATTGTGTCACTTTATTACTCTGTGGCCTTTGGCAGTTCCAGGGTGGGCAGTTCTGATATTTATTTCTTTCCTTACATCTCGAAACTTTGGAACGCTTTAGCCCCTCATGTCTCTTCTAGCTACTAATACCTGGCGCTTTTTAAAAGGTAGGTTTCTCCATTTCCTGTGGAATTCTTACGATATTTTTCCCCGTTTCTTATTTCTCCCTCTCATTAACCCTCTTCACATTTCAATTACCACCCGGCCTCGATGTGGACTCCGTCCTTGGCTTGACTTGATATAAAAAGATGAAAGAGACATTGCAGGCCGTAATGGACTTGGAGGTCCATAGGATTGCGGTTGAATAACCAACTAACCTCGCACGAGGAATCGCCATGACTAGTACTCGAAGAAATGATAAGTGACTGAGAAGGCTTGAAGCTAAGGTTAAGTAAGGGAGACGCTGTGTAGAGATATACTGCATGAAGATTGTGCAGGGCTGCTTTGAGATCTCCCAGGCAAACAGAGGAAATTATCTAGCTAAATAGAAATTATGAATTTACGACTAACAGAATATAAATGAAATGTTTATACATTTAACTTCGTTTTAGGAGCTAAACTGCATGGTAGAGTCCCCTTGATACAAGAGCTTATATTCTCTTCGCTTAAACGAGGCAAGTGAAGATCTGAGTCTCCAGTAATGTTAAAACATTACACATCAAACACCACGAAAAAAAATTAGAACCAGACGGAATGCTGCAAAACCAGCAATTGCCTATCTAGTGCTGTTATGGTTTTGTGTGTGTGTGTGTGTGTGTGTAAATTGTAAGTATTTCTGGCTCCCACGGTGTAGTCATTGGCCATTTAGGTAAGATATTAGCCAAGGCGTTCATGAGACTGATACTAATTACATGAAAGTGGTTTAGTAATTCGAACCACAACAGTCATGTTTTCATTTCGCGTTTTCACTCTCTGTATCTACCCCTCTCACGTTCCCTGAGACCGCATATTCGAATCCACCTCCAGACAAAAAGAAAAGAAGTGAAAACCCGCACTCTTTTGCTCTTTAACGAGACGAGTGACTGGTGGTAATGAGGCTGATATGAAGTCGTGTTAGTAACGGACTCCACAGCCGGTAATCTTGCATTACAACCGTGTGTCTTTTGGCCGCCCGTAACTTCGGGTCTCCTCCAGACGCGCCAGCCTTCCTTCACCCGGGCAGACCACCAGCGAGTCACAGCTCCTAGATCTGTATTAAGATCCTCCACTATCGTAGGACCACACGCGAGGCCACGAGCATTAGCGCACTGTTTATCATCACGTCGGCTTTAGCAACTTATTGTCCGGCGGGAACACTCGGGTGGCCGGAGCGTCCTGAAACCGGCATTAGTGCAGCGTTTATCATTATTCCGTGTGTGGCATCTTGGTATCCAGCGGGGAACACTTCGGCTGGAACCATCATTAGTCTGGCGTTAGTTCACCGTTTATAATCACGTCAGCCGTGGCAGCAGAAATCGTCCAGCAGGGAGACGATCTGGCTGGAAAAATCCGTAGGTTGGTATTAATTCAGTGTTTATCACCGGGGCATCTGATTATCCTACCTAGGATGCTACGTATATCTAATTCAAAGAGAGACAAATTACAATTGATGATTGACGTACTGCGGTCTGACTAAAGGCCTGTGTTTCAAAGTTAAATGATGTGAAAAATTGCACCAAACCTTGAATATTTCTGGGGTAGACAGAGGCAAAAGAATGACATTATGGCTCGACATGTGTCAGATATCAACGAGACTTATACAGACGATAATCTTGAGGCTTCTTTATGAAATGTTTGGACTGTAGCTTGCTGCCAGAGTGAAGGATGTACCATTACTGGCTTCCCAAACTTTAAGCCCGAAAAACCGGCTAATATAGCTGGTAATGGACGAATGCCTGCTATACGAATGTCACAGCCCATCCTACAAAGCTGTATCCTCCTAACATCCCAGTCTCACATCGTTTTCGACAGTACAACGTTACTTCTTCTTTTCTCCCACAACGCAATGTTTCTGCCTTTCCCTAGGACATCGTTACCCCCGCCAGACTTCGACAATCATCAGGAAAGACTCTCGCATCATCCCATACAAGATTAAGTCAAGCTCTTCCCACAATACAGTACCATAGCACATTAACACAGTACCATATCCTGATCCATGATACACCGATGCATCCTCCTCACAACACAAAGACAACCCCCACTGCACTCCTCCACACATCACCCAACGGCACGCCGTTACACCTGCTCCCTAACTAACCAGTGGATGAAGCAGATCACTTGAGCAGGAGTTCCTCTCATGAGAAAGAGCCTTGCTCCCTAATGAGTCTTTCAACGATCAACTCTTACTTCTTAGATCAACCGAACTAGATCTGCGCCTCTGTTGTTTCTTGTCACAAGAATAGTTCTAGAGTCATAACACTGAGAGGCTGGATGTGTTGCAGAGTCAATAGTACTGTTACTTCAGTCGGAATAATGAGATGAGAGCTAATCATATCTGACTCCGGATGCACGAGATACCAACATCTGGCTGCAAACGTATGACGGAAAGTCTCGAGTTCATTAACGCTATTGTTCACATTATCATGAGAATCCTACTCTTGGCTGGCGGACGTGTGAGGCAACAACTTGATGATGCTATTTTTATTTTTATCTGATTAACCCAAGTGACATCATTACCAGGTGTGGTGGGAAGCAAGAATGTTTTACCGTGCTCGTTAGGCAGACGTGAAGAGAGAGAAGCAGTGTCAAGGTGATGATGATATGCATGATAGTCCGGATTCCTGTGATGAAATGGATGCTTGGATGAATTATGTTCATGAAAGGCGTTTCACTGCATGTGAGGAGAGATTCCTGTGATGGCGTCTTATGAACGGCGCTTAATACGTGATGGAAGACTAGTGTCATTGCTATTGATGGTGTGAAGTGAGTGTAAACTGAGGAACAGGTGGACTTGAAAAGGACTTAGGTAGGGGATCGAGGAATAGATTACGGTCACTGAGGTGTGGGTCAGGGTGGAGGAGTATCATGATGCGGTGTGGGTGATGGCCGAGTAAGTGAGGCTGGGAATGTGAGTGACAGTCATTAGAATGTGGGTGAGGTCGGTGTTGGTAGAGCTTGGGGAGTGGATGGTATAGCAAGGAAGGTATGATTGAGGATAGCATAGGAAGAGATGGAAGAGGGGACTGCGGAGGTGGGGTTGTGAGTGGTACGGGCTACGATGCAGATGTGGGTAGCGATCATCGGGTTGTTGGATGATGGCGTTGTGGCTAGGGATGATGGAGAGGACAGCAGTAGAGGCATTGACGAGAGTACCTACCCCCTGTCTCTTACACGATGGCAGACGATTCTTGATGGCATTTCAGATTCTCCACATCTACATATTCATGATCTAGATGAAAGTGTTTAAGAGAAGTCTCGTGGCAAATTTTATGATTATAAATGGATTATCCGGTCAATATAAAACTGCTGAACGGCTCAATTCGGTGAAGTACCCCATTTGCATATGATTTACGTATATTTATTAACGGCATACTTATCTCTGGCAGAGAGTGACTGTGGCAGCTGAATTTCATGGCCATCATCATTATGGATTTTCTGTTGGTATCACCACCAGTATACGTACTGGTTAAAACCCTCGCATCAAAAGTGCTGCCTAGACCCCATCTCTACGGTGTGAAGTCCATACAGTGAAACACTCGAGGTAACTGCGACGAAGCTAAAGATTCATCAGATTCTAATGAAATCACTGGAAGGTTGCTCAATACAGAGAGCAGCAATGGAGAGAGTGGTCCATCTTCGATATTCCAATTATCCCAAGGATTTATACGAAGTGTCCGTCGGGCCTCAGTATGTAGCCACACAGTATATTTGATGAGAGAAACTCAAGGAGTTAATAACAGCTGATGTCAGAGTTTTTCCAACTCCTAACAGATGTAGGATGTGACAATGAGTTATTTTCTGGTCACACTCGGCAGCATCAGAGCTCTTGGATTTCTCTCAGTGCTTGTTATACTGTTTCTTCTGTCCCTTTCCCTTTGCCATCTTTGTTGAGAGAGAGAGGTGAGGGAGGGTAGGTCATATCGGACGATGATCGATGACGATAGGAGAAAAAAAGTTGTGTTATAATCACTGAGTGAAATACACACAAGTGACATCATAGCAACAGGTCCCTTAGCATAACTTTCTTTTTTATCATGTATGGTTGTAGGTCTTGCTTCCTCCCTCCATGACCACCTTGTACTCAGCACTACGAACCATTCATCTTACTACCGCAGCAAGCGGGCGAATGATGGAATGATCATCTTCCCCCTTCTTCACCGCTTATCTCGCCATCACGGAAAGTGTAGGGCTGGTGATTATAATGGGTTCTTGCTTATCGTCCGCCGCCACCTGCCGTCTCTCATCGCATATGATGGCGAGTTTACTGACCCTCCTCGACCTATCTAGCCAACACAGGAGGTAGAGGGATAGTGTGACCAGTCTTGCTACTCTCCATCACTGGTGGAAGGACGGTGATAGGGGAGAGTGATATTACCTTATCATTGGTTTCATTCTCGAGGTTGAAGAGACGGTGGTGGTAGCAAGATTTGATATCTTTCTCTTGATCGCATTATGACAGGTGGAGGGACGGTGATGGTGGCGAGTAGTACCCTCCACTGTTGATCACATTGCCACAGGTGTAGGGGCGATGGTGGAGGGTAGTCTTAGTACCTTCCAGTCCTGGTCACATTACCACGGGTAGAGGGACATCAGTGGAAACGCATCGTGGTGTCCTTCACCACCGTTTTTAATAACTGTTTTTGGACTTGGATGAATACAGGTGAATCTTGAACACCTTCCACCCTTAGCGTCAGGAGGTGGAGGGACGGAGCTGCAAGGTCAAGTGTAATCTCCCCGCACCGTCATTTTCTCTGATCTGTCGTGTTTTTGAAGACCTCAGCAAATTTATATGTTCGAAGGCTGAGTGAGTTGCGGGAGTGGCTGCCGAGCGAGCTGACCTCACCATCAAAGTCATCTTGTGCTCACTCTATACCAAAGAATCTCAGTTCCTTCAAATTCTGGCGAAAGAACAATGCCTATGAACCAATACAGATGATCATTGATGAGAGAAGTTCCTCAGACTCCCGAGCGGCAAAAGTCGGCGCGTCATGGTCTAGCCAGCCAGGCTTGCGCTAATGACACCTCCAGCGCCTCTGTGTACACGTCATTAACAACAATTAAGTCATGATTCTCAAGACTCCCCCAAACGATCGGATTTGATTACTGTGGCACCCGTGGCGGCGGGGTGGTCGACCTGTTGTGGTCGCCAGTCGTTCCGAGACGTTGATGAGAGATTAACTGCTGAAGTTCAGAGGCTGAGGACCTTGAGAACCTACGTGTGTAATCAACTATTTTCTTTTCGTTGTGACCGACGTATAGCACGGGGATAACATGCCTGTGCCATGGCTCTCTAGACTTAAAAGAATATGTGGTAAGAAAAGGAACGAAGAAAATAGTCAGTGCTCCATAGGTGATTTTAGACCTAGTGTTTCGAAGAATAAAGGTCATGAGAAGACAGAATGATTAAAGATGGAAGGAATTTCCAAAGCCTCGCTGTTCGAGGAAAGAAATATCATAATGGTTAATCCTTGTGAGGCTGGTCTCTACACAGAAGCTATAGGATGCAGCAGTTAGACGCGTGTCACGGGTCCAAGCTTGGGTTTCAAAGACACATTTAATAATCAGTTCACGAAAGCAGAGGCCAAAGTTATACCACTAAGGCAGGGAAAGGACAATAATTTAACGGAGAATAGAGAGGGGTTAGCTGGAGAGAGGTGATGCCTGAAGAATTAAGAAACAGAAGATTTTCTTTTATTTCATTTCCGCTCATGAAGGTACGGAGGAACAACCACCCCAGATATAAGAGCAGTACTCCATAGTGGGGCAAAAAGAACCCCTGTAGATATGAAATGGATGCTCACAAAGAAAATAGCTACAGTACCTATGCAACAGTAGGTCTTGCCGTGTTGGGTGTTTTAGGACTGAACGGTGGATATAGTTATGCTCAACAAGTCTGTGGTATTACAAGAGTGAAATTGAGCGATGGGAGACTGAGTGACATTTAGAAAGAAATATCGATGAAAAATACGTTTTTGCACCATTGAGTTTAACAAGGTTACTCCTTCCCCATTCCAACATATTACACAGGTTCGAACCGAGAGAGGTAATGTGTTCAGAGTGACGAGGGGAAGAGAGTTGAAGAATATAGTGAAATTATCAGCGTAAGAGTGAACATGGTCAGATGTTGATGAGAGATCATTTATGGGACAGAGAGAAATCAGGTGACAGGATTGGCCTTACCAATGCAGTACCCGGTTAGAGAGGCTATTGGCCTGTTTCTGATAAGTATAATCGTCACTGTTTTATATATAAAAAGTTCTACTCGCAGATATATGATTAACGTATTCTTTGGCAGGTCTGATGGTGATAAAGTGAGCACTGAGTTACGTGTCCATTGTGCCTCAAGTAAACTGGATCTGTGGGTTTATGGCACGGTGAAGTGTCTTCAGTCCTAAGGTAATCCTTTCTATCATCAGATTTTCTCTTTTCTTTTTTCTCTAGCCTCCAACTCAGAGTCTCGTGGGTTGGTTTGGTGTACGCCTCAGTAACCGTTTCTAATAACTTATATCAATAAATCGAACATAAAGCTTTTACACAGTAAGTTCCTCCGAGTCCCTCACATCGGTATGAATTCGATTCGTCGTGACTGAATGATTTCCATATTTACTGTAACTGAATACCTCTTACCGGTAAGTGTTTCCTTTATAAGCGGTTTCTGAAACATGGATGCACTTAATTTACTCCCTCTGGGGAAGAATAAAGACATTACTTGTAAAGTAATCTCATTACTATGTCTTGCGATCTTCCTGAAGACAGCAGAGTGGCGGTTGTGAGCCTTTACTTTTACAGTGTAGGTTCACCGCCCTCTCTGAAACATGCACATAACGTTTATATCCTAGTCGGCTTTTTTCATCTGCACCGTCATACGCAGATATGAAATGCAGGACCGAGTGTCCAAGCAAGGGATGATGAGAAATGGGATGTAGTTTGTTGACAGAGATAAGAATCTTTATCATGATGGAAATTGCCTCTATGGAAAACTGTGATAGTGTGGTGCGAAGTGCGTTTAGAAGGAGGCCAGGTCTTCGATGCTATGGAATAGGCTTGAGTGTACGTGCAGCTGCTACAAGGTGGAGCAGAGGCATAAATCAGCCAGCTACCACCTCCTTGTAACATGCCGACCATCACATAAATCTGACTGGTGGGTTACCAATGGCCTGCCGAATCCCCAGTCACCCAACAAACCTAGCCTCTCAGGTGACTCCTAAACACATACAGAGCCAAGGGCAGCTGGGAAAGTTCTTGGCTGTATATCTTCAGCATTTCTTTGTTCTTATTAACATTATATAACCCTGTTTGCAATGGCAGTATCCGCAGTAAATCAATCGTCACTTCGTCTATCTCCTGCCTTATAGAGGCTGCCGACCCTGTATGTTTTAGATTAATTGCCGCGTCTTGTAAATAGGAATTTATCGAGGCAGTGAGTCAATCAGGAACTACCATTTAGAATCTATTCATGCTATAAAGAAGATATAACATGGAAGCTCGTAAAAGAAACAGGCTGTCAAACAGGTGACGACGTTATCAATTCTATTACAGTCTTAGTAATGGTTCGAGATACGAGGAATGGATAGCATTTAGAAATATAATTCAGTGCTCTTCAGAAATTTCTCTTTTGGAATCATCGAACTGATATAAGCATAAACAGAGTTGTAAGTCAGGCTTTGTGCGGGCTTAGGGGACAAGGTCTTCAGATGACCATTTGATTTCATCATGATTTTGCTAAGACTGTTAATCTCCGGTTGCATCCGATAGATTTATGTCTAGATGATATCTTGTCTGGCCTGGGGAACTGATGAGGGTTACTCGATGAAATTTTATGATCAGGCTAAGAATCCACTATAGTTGTGGTCATATCTAGATGCTCTTTTTGCGAGATGAATTATAATGAAGTAATGGCTTATCCTGCCAAATTGATATAAGATAACCGTGTAACCTGAAAAGATATTTAATTTGGTAGTCAGAGAAAGATAGCTTTAACAATGAAAAATTGTGCTTTATGGTCAGATTCATCTTTTTGACAGAATCTTCCATGATAACAGGATTTGTTTTTATACTTTTTTTTTTCATGGTATGCTTAGCACTTTCATGCTGAAAAGTGTAAATAATTCGTTTGTTTATCTTAACCTACCTCAGAATATTACTCTTTTCTCTGTAGGCTTTTAATTACAGGAAAAACAGAACAAGATCATGGGGTATGTTGCCTATAAACAACGCTACATGTTGCAAATGTAATCACACGCTTTTTACTACTGATTTATATCCCAGAATGGCCTCACACACAGAATGCTCCTGGTAACTATCTAAGACCCCTCGCGACATTCGAGACTCATGTTCTCGGGAGCGTTTGATGATACATATGTTTCTCGGACCATTTAGAGATGTATGTCCTTTGGATATGACATGCAACAAGATTTGATATCAGCTTTGAGAAAGTGCTGCTGCAAGCCCAAATAACGATTTCACATCAGAAATGAAGATTACGAGAAGCACATGGGGCTGTAGGACATGTATGAATGTGTTTATAAGAAACTTGTAAATCATATACTTGCGCCATGAAGCACAGTATTGCTTCTTTAAAGGACATCAGAGCAACTTTCTGCTCAGCCTAGTCCTTACCCGAAGACCGAAAAAGTACCTTAAACTCTTTCATTACAGTAGATCAACTGCATCTAAACAAAATCCAATAACGACTGTATCTAGTCGTTGGATATGACATGAATTCGGATTCAGACTTATAAGATGACTTTCGACAGATTTAATGAGATTAATGTCACCTTTATGCCCCCTAAATGTTCTTATCCAGACACCTCTTTAAATGTGGATGAAGGATTGCTCTCTTGTCATAGAAATTCATTACCGTAGACTTTCAAGATATATACCACAATGACAAAGAAACACCAAATTTGACGAAGAGCATGGTTCCCATTAAAAAGAATATTCACGATTTTGCCCATAAAGACTTTACGTTAAAATACCTTTAACTTCTCGAAAGACAGTCTTTAAGATGTGTTACAAGCGTAGCGTGAAAGTACATATTTGGCCATTGTGGGTGTCACAGTGCCGGACGAAATCGTAATAATAGCAAAAGGTGATCCGTTATTATGAGAAGAGGCCTTCATGATGTGACAGTGAGACCGTCTCCACAAATATGGCCTGAATAAACAAAACCATCACAGCCGAGAGTTGATAGTGTGTTACTTCCGCGTTGTGAGACGTGATGAATGGTACGCGTGCTCAAGTGCTCAGGAAAGAAAACTGAAATACAAGCTATGTAACTTCCTGTCTGGGACACTATGCTCTTACGACGTAGAGGAAGAAATTCATGCGGATGTTGGAGAGCAAAGTAAATGTCAACGAGCTTTCAGTTTGCATTACATATATGTGTAAGGAAGTATAGGTAGAAAATATTGTATTCTTAAAGTTTAATTCTATATCATATTTGGCCCGGTGATAACGGGGGTTAAGGTTATAATATAAACTGTATACATCCATTCAATGAGAAAAAATTTGTGCTTACTCCAGACCCAGAAGGTGTGTTTTGAACAAATCGCTTCATACCAGTAAGTCAGCCGGTAAAGAACCACTTTGAGAGTGCAGGCAACGGTGCAGGTAGATTAAACAGTGAGGTAGTTGGGAAGGGTCTGAATACTCACGTTTTTTCTTGTCGTCCTCTGGGCTGGGTTGCTGCATGATGGTCTGCGTGTGCACCACTTGGTGGGGGGCGGGAGGCGGCGGAATGTCCATGGTAATCATGAAGAGCGCTTCTTCTGCCACGGCTACGGTAGGAACAGCAGTGGGGGTGATGGCGGACGTGAGGGGGCCCTCTACACTTGGCACTCCGGACACTGCTGGATGAGGGGCCGGCCAGGGAGGCAGCCACAGATTCACAAGTTCAGCTCAGTAGCTCTCGCTACCGACGGCAGCGCTGACGCAGGTAGATGACCCCCAACAAAAGGCTTTCGGTGGTGGAGGAGTGGACGGGTCCTAGCGGAGGCAGAATAACAAGATCACTGTCAGCGTCGTATATGTACACTCAAGCGCCTGCAAGGGAAAAAATAATGCGTATCCACATTAATTACCGTAGCTCAAGGGTGGGGCCATGAATGGCTTCCCGGGTGGGTGGGTACAGCCCTACCCACCGGACAAGGTTGCGCCCACTGTACCTCATCTTTAACCTGTTGGGGTTTAGAGAAGATAATGACTCGCTGCCCGAGCCTGAATGTGTAAACACATGCCACGGCTCACCCTGAGAGCTATCATTTAACCGCATCAGCCGAGGTGTACCACCCACTGATCATCTCGTAAACAAGCTCAGGATCCGTTACGTTATGAGAATAGTGCTCTCGATCTTCAAGGGTAAAGGTAAAGGAAATGGACTCGATTAGCCGCATCGACAGGGAGCGAAAGTGGAATCTGATCATAGTGTTTTCGTTCGGGTATGTAAAGGTTTGCTTGATACTCCTGCCGAGGAAACACGTTGCTCCTCGAATTCCTACATAATCGAGTATGAAAAGGAGAAAAAGAGTGGCAATTGAATGTTGATGGTAAGAAAAAGTGCATCACATCCTAGCCAAAATTATGGCCTCTGTCTCGCCGTTTCGATTCGTATCACGTCCATTGAATCTTTTGGTATCTCCTCTTCCTTTAACCTCTCCTTACCCCTTACTAGCACACCTCCTACTCCTTCATTATCTTGTCATGTCGTTGTCCTCGAGGCCTTGGTGGGTCCGTTATCCGAAGCGCGGGTGGCTCACCGTAGCGCGTACCGCTGGTCTAAGTGTACCAAGAGTTTGCCTTAGCCAACCTGTACCTGGGTCGTCTTTTTTAAACTGCTCTTCGAAATATCGCAATAAAGTCACTTGGTCGCGGCCCAGGTATCAAGTCAAGCTTGGAGGTAATGTTGGCCTTGGTCGCATTATTATATTTACTACATCTTTGGAAGCCAGTAGTCATTTACTTGATTTTGGGGATTGAGTCAGGATAGAACTGATTGATAAACTCCCGTTAATCACGGATGTTTTCTTCTCTCCTCTCGCTGATCAGTATTGGTTACTATTCACTTTACATGTCGCCTCAGTTTAAAGTATATGTAATCCAGGTTGATACTGTAGAGATCAGATCTCACTTGAAGCAATGTGCAGGTTATCAGTCATGGGTTATCCATTATCATCTAAACCTAAGACCCGTTTTATAGGACTCCTGCCGCTTCGAGACTCCACTTCACGCAGGAGCACCGTGAGGTGGGCTCCTCTGGTGCGAGAGAGTCCTCAACGACGTCCTCTGACAATGATACAGCCTAGTCGAAGGTGACTTCTCTCTCGTGGTATATTACTCCTGGCAGGCGGTGTCTTCCAACAGCTAATGTGCAGGTGTAAGAGGCTGGTGGGTACCGCGGGACAGCCTGGGTACGAGGGCCAGCCTAAGGCACACTGTGTACTCTCTGGTACGCAGGCAATCCCAAGGTATACTACATGAACTTGTTAAGACACTCAACCCCCAAGGTATATACCACATAGTAGAACAGGTAAGACACCCAAAGAGCCTTGTATAATGTTCACCAGTGAAACAAAACACTCGATGTTATAATGCTCTATGGGCTGTAATGTACAAATTGTGACACCGTTGTGATCATGTGATAAAATTAGGTGATGATAATATCTGATCTGGTTCGTTTGCTACAGAACAAAGAAGTCAGACAAAGCATTCATGATGTTCCAGAGTTGAGTACCAGACTGCTGAAAGGAAGCTTTGCCGACTAATTATTTTCGACTCTCTCAAACTGGGATGGCGCTGAAGAAATAACACACAAAGAAGTTAACATTTGATCAGTGCTGACTTCACTGCTTTCTTCAAAGAGAATTTGGAAGCTTTGCAGCGTCGCTGTATATAATAAGAATAAATAGATTCGTACACCAACTCGGTCACCAATAACAACTATACTTATAATTCAAACTCTTTTGTACATCAGGTGTGATAAAGTGCATCTTTTGATGTGAAACTCGCATATTGCTGATCCAAACCTGTTAGGTCATCCCCATTTAACTGTCTACATATATCTCAAGTATTACTAACGAGGCTTAAACCTATAGCCCTGGCATAGGGCCTTAAAGCGACAAATGTGCAACACCGTGACCCCAGATGGGAAGAGTGCCTTGCATTCTGAGATACATACTCATCAGATATATGACTTTTATGATGTATACCTGTGATATCACACACTGTAAGTGATATTTTTGAGTATGTTTGTATGACATGCACAGTTTACATGAATGCCAACTAGGCTCACTTTGCACGTGACGTTTATACACATGATATCTATGCAGCTTCTAACTTTTCCTAAATGACACTACTTTCAAATCCTGCAGACTTTTCTTCCCCCCTTTCGCCTGCGATCCCCAGTCTTGTTCCTTAAATGCATACCAAAGGTAGCATCGGTGTGGCCAAATACGTCTAAGCAGATAGCTAACTGATCTCTGCTCTATTGCTAGAACTCCACTACGATATCTAGAGGTCCTGGCTAAATCATTGCACATCCGAAATTCAAGAGCAAAAGTTATTTAGTATGATTACAGTGTGGTGGATCATAGTGTAGTCATCCTGCCGGGTAGACTGGATATCATATGTTGTGAAGAACAATGCCAATGAAAGAATGTGTACGCCGCTTCGACAACTCAGCCGCTGCAGCTGACCCCTGGTATGGTATTATTAAACTTCATTTCCTTTTTCGTGGATGTTCAGTAAGAGGCTAGTAATGCTATATCGTCAAATTATCGGCCTTTCGATATTAAGAGCAAGAACACATGCGAAGGAAGTTGATTTCATTATATTTTCGTGAGATTAGTATGTTCTCATTCTCGATTTGTTCTGCTGTTCTTCTTGCTGCTGCTCTTCTTGCTCCATAACTGAAAAAAAGTTGAGTATATATATGTATGTATGTATGTATGTACGTAGC
>JAYMFT010372858.1:0-21416 GCA_038088735.1 Panulirus argus
AAATGTAAGGGTAAGAGAGATGTGTGGTAATAAAAAGAGTGTGGTTGAGAGAGCTGAAGAGGGTATGTTGAAATGGCTTGGACATATAGAACGTATGAGTGAGGAACGGTTGACAAAGAAGATATATGTTTCAGAGGTGGAGGGAATAAGGAAAAGTGGGAGATCAAATTGGAGGTGGAGAGATGGAGTGAAAGGGATTTTGAGCGGTCGGGGCCTAAACATGCAGGAGGGTGAAAGGCGTGCACGGAATTGAGTGAATTAGAACGATGTGGTATACCGGGGTCGACATGCTGTCAATGGACTGAACCAGGGCAATGACACTAACTAACCCCCTAAAAATATTAAAAAAAAAAAAAACTTGCACGGTACTCCCGTACCCAGACCCTCGCTCCCTGAATGGTGGTCTGTCTGGACTTTATATCTAGCACAAGCCAACACAGTTAGCTGTGGTGCTTTATGCAGAACATTAACATTAAAGAAAAGCTACTTCCATAGTGTAGCGGTTGGCGCTACTGACCGTGACATATTCACGGGCCGCCCAGGGGTCAAGCACAAAATTTCGACTCCTGGCACAGCTAAACTATCTCTCCAGCTAGCCCTAAGGACTGATCGATAAAATGAGTACCGTCTCAGTATAGAAGAAAAAAAGCCATGCCACAGCTTCAGAATAATATTACTATTATTTCAATCAAATCATCCCCCCCTCAAACTAGATCACCGTTTCCTATATTAGCAAGATAGAGCTGGGAGAGGACGAACAAAGACCACATCCGCTCACATCCATTCTCTAGCTGTCATGTGTAATGCAACGAAACCACAGCTCCCTATCCACAACCAGGCCCCAGAGAACTTAATAATAATAATATTAACACCATTCCTATGTTCGTTATTAATAATACTAACACCATTCCTATGTTCAGAGTGTGGATCATATGAATACAAGCATATGCACTTTCAGGAAATCAATTTTGCAAAACTGTTGTCCCGGGACCCGTTCCCATACCCTCTGGTTGGCGAAAAACAGTTACGACCACTTCACTGAGGAAAAATTGCTATAGGTGAGAGTTGTCTATACCTATGTATCACCATTGTACTCAAAATTTACTTTGAATGTTTCTGGTTCGCAATCAATCCACTAACATAGTCTGGAATCTCTCTAGCTCCAATAGATTTTCTCACTACATTTCTCCTGTAGTCGACCTCTCCTTGTTCCCCCAACTACCACTGGCATATCATATAAAAATCATATGCCACCAGACTCTTCCACGCGCGTTTGATTTCTTCACAACACACTCTTCTCAAGCCTTTACTTTTCATTCTCTCTCTTATCAGAAATACTGCTCATATTCTTTACCCATACCCTACTTATATACTTATATACCCTTAAGATTCACAACTATACTGCTGTGTTGGGATAACAAATGGATTTCGTTCGTTTCACATTCTGGCCTTAAAACCAGTTATATAAAAATCAAATAGGTGGAGGGAAATCAATCATGCCAAACGAAGCACAAAATAATAAAGGACATGAGAAAAATTTTAGATCTGATCAAGAATAATAATCACAATTATATAGGGTAGTGTACAAAAATACCACACGGAGTGAAGCAAATTCTATTACCAAACAATAACATTGTCAACTTGGTTCTTTTCGTCAAACGCTGCTGAGACTGAACTGTTGAATGCAATTATACCTAATTTTTTTTAACACTGGCTTTTCATCAAGCTCAATAGCTGGAATGGTCTAAGAGGGCTGTGTACAGTGTTTGGAAGGGAATAGCAAGAAAACCGCACAGGACGCAAGGAGAGAAGTACGCAGTGATTAGGATTTGCCCCGGCTTTGGCTTAAGGTAGTCGAAGATCGTACATACTCATCATCATAAAACTCTCACCGGCCTCGTAGAACAAGTAAGTTATTCACTATGACAGTACGCTAGGCACTGAGTTGTTTCAAGAAATTATGGCATGTAAAAATCATAGGTTTACTTTAGCCCCGTTCTGCTGTTAGCTTTGGATACCGAGTGACTTTCCTCTACAATGCTACTGTAGTGTTTAATAGAGTATAACAGCCTCTGTGAAGCACGAATATGAGCCATATATTTGATTGAACACTTATCAAATTGGCTTCAGTAGTAAGGTTTGGGAATTCTGTAGGGTTGAAGCTGTTTAAGTTATCCATATCCATTAAAATAATAAATGTAGATTCATCACAGTTAACAGAACTCATATTCCACCTCCAAATATTACTCTAAACGATGGGTAGAATTCAAGTTTACAAGCACATAAAATCAAACTTAACAGTGATTATTTTACAGACTAATTTGCAATGGAGCATCACAAGTTTTTTCCAGGTAATTTTCATGGACACACAAGGTCTCATTGATAAATTTTAACATACGTCGTACCAATGGATGCCTTATACTGTCTCAAGTTGGTTCAGAGTATGGGATTTGAGGTGTAGCACCTCATACTCTAAATTTAATTTCTAGAATATTGGGCAGGGCTTTAATTACACGGAAATATATCAACAGTTAACAGCATAATGAATGCACTGGTAACATTATCATCAACATCTATCAACTAGCAAATGATGCCTACAGCTTCCTTACGTGGGTTTCTAATATCTTATCTTATTGTACGTTGTAAAACACTGAACTTTCTTAGGTCCTCCCTTAGCATTCCTTAATAAGACTTTGGTAGAATCAGAGGTAGTGTAATAACGACATCAGCTTGATGTCAGAAAATTTAATGTACTATTCCACACAAGTCTGCACCGAGTCTCTTGTGCCTCTTGTAATCTTAACATAACTACTTTTATATTTCTGACTTCCACCCATGGCCACCAGTGCCGTTCAAATTTAAGATTCCTAAGAAATGTGTGCTGTCTATTCATATGCCACTGTTCAGTATGATGGATTTTAAGATATTTCTTAAAAACTGCATTATAATCAGCAAGGGTCAGTTTTATTTTTAATATTTTCAGTATTCTGCTCTCATTGGAAAGCAATTTCAAATTCTCTATCGAACAGATTTTTAATTATACAAAGTTATATACTATTTATAAATATTTGGGCTTCAGAGCTACTAAAGATTCCAATACAACAATAGAAAACCTACTGATGCTTGTTGTAAAGCGCTTGGTGCCCACTCTCGTGTTTTCTATGTGAATAATTCAACTCTCAATACAAAGTACATGCCATTAAGTCTCCAACCCATTTGTACAGCAATAAATAGACTTAAAAGCTGAACTCACATGTGAAACCCTGTTTACTTCCATTTAATACACATCTGTATATATTTTCATCATTTCTATATTATGTATACACCCACTATGGGACTTTTCTATTAAAAATAAAACATTTTGTTGTATTTCTCCATGTTAATTAAGTATTTTTTCTAAGTTATAAAATATATACAAAAATATGGTAGATCTTTTCATAGGTGTGGGACAAGAGTCAAAGAGGAATACTTTTAAGGTGAGTCAAGGCCATCATCTTAGCTGACTCTGCCAGCTGTATGTTGCATCCCTTGCCATATGATGCCCTATGTAAGCAGTTGCTTTCCTGCACCATGTAATACATTCCTTACACTCATACATATATGCAATTTATCTACATTATAATGCTACTTCTGTTGCAAATGATTGATGTTTTGGTATATAACATATATGTGCATGTATTTACTTGTCTACACAACATATTCTTTTCAATATTCAGTAATTGCTTTTCGTATGGTACACCTCAAAACATGGATCCTGAGACACTTAATACATCATCACAATCAATTTCAGTCTGTGGCATTTCAGAAGAATGTACAGTTTGAATCTGTCTCCCTTTCCACAACATGAAAGCCATCAATGCACAAATCTTGAAATATAAATTTTTCTTTGAATTTCATACAGAGATCATCCGAGTAACAGTTTAATTTTCTGCATTTTGTTATTACCTGTAAGCTGCATGTTGTCTGTAAAATTTTTCTGATAAACTTCATCTCATATATCTCGATGGAACAATATTCATTTATTTCATGTTTCTGATTACAGGCCATTACTTTGCATTGGGGTTGTAAACCACAATTTCCCATGCAAAATCTAACATAGATTCTCCCCTGAATCTGAGATCAAACAGATGGAGTGAGTAAAGATAGGCTTCGTGATACTGATAAATTACCATTAAAGGTATGGCCAGCAGAGTTACTGCCTTTAGATTGCCACTGGTTACGTCCTAACACTGGTCTCCACAAATTATTATTTTGCCATTTACAGACAAAGTGCAGTATTCTCTTCTTGTTTGAAATTCAGAGGTGTTTTGTACAGTGTAATAAAGAAATGCCACACGGTTCATTTTAAATTTATGTGTTGCACCCAAAAATTCTAGTTTCCAATTATCACATGGATTAAATGACATATGTTTGTCTATAGCTATTGTACCTAATATGGCAACCCTTCAACCCTTGTTGATTCATATTTTGTTTAAACAAATTGGACCCCTTATATGAAACTTTACAATGTGGTTTCAACCTAGTTTCTGTGTATAATACACATAATTTGTGGCTTTGTTTCATCCACGCTCTTTTGAACTTCCCCTAAATTACATCTGATACTGCATGTATTCCACATTATTATATTTAATTGCTTTGTCATCAGTTTGCTTTGGCTTTCATGGTAATACCAACAGTCTTTATGGGTTAATTCTGGTCCAATTGTTTTGTTTTGTTTTTATTGGAGCTTATCTTTATGCTTTGAATTTAGGTTTTTAAATACTTCTTTAATCCTCAATATTTGTCATTTTAATTGAGCATCAAATTGACCACATAAAGCAGTAATGTTGCAAATT
Source organism: Panulirus argus (assembly GCA_038088735.1). Lineage (NCBI taxonomy): Eukaryota > Metazoa > Arthropoda > Malacostraca > Decapoda > Palinuridae > Panulirus > Panulirus argus. The sequence goes on from JAYMFT010372858.1 coordinate 4,836, forward strand.
ATTCTGATGGTATTAGGTCCATAGTGGTTTTGATTTTTTCATTGCTTATAGTTTGCATATTGCTACGTCATATCACTTGAAAGTGGAATGGTTGCAGCTGTCATGAGTTTCTGCATTAACTTTAACAGGCCCAGTATGGATTATAGCATCAACAATGGGTCTACGATTAACAATAATAAGTATACTTCCACTAGCATTTGTATGACTAACTAAATTTCCTGGTCCTGATGTTGGGACATTTGCCTTTGGTTATCTTTTTTGCTGATGCAAAACTGACAGAATAAGACAGATGCTGCTTCATCCTTTCCACAGTTCCTCATGTTATGATTACCCAAGCATTTTGCACTCATTACATGACCCACAATTTGCACTCATGGCCAAATCTTCTACAAGAGGCATTACGTGGGGTTAATGGTAATATTATCTAATTTTATAGAAATCATTATTAATGGCAGTTTAATGTGAGACTGTAAAGTACATCATAAAACAACCCTTACATTATATGTAAGCAATTTGCTTCAGTTTACAAATTCATGGTGCCTAATGACTTGTTTAAATAGTAGAATTGCATATTTTTAACTTTTCTGTTTGCCCTCCAGATCTCCCTGATGATGTATACCTTGTGGCACTCCACTTTCTACCTTATATTATAAGGATGGAAATCATTGACACAACAGTCACTGATTCTCGTTATTATACATAATTTTTGGCCACTTCAGAGATTTAAAACCGTGATCAGGACTAACTCTTTGCTAATTTTTTATAACATAATCCTTAAACTCGGCTCTATCCAAGTCTAAACCCCTTGGCGTTGCTACTAGATACAAATTCTTGCGCATTACTGTCGCTAGCCTTAATTATAGTTATTATTTGCTGTCCATCCTTCTGAGTCCTGGCGTCTTGAAGGCCGTTGAAATCTTTAAACTTGACACTGTCAGCCGTACTGTTAGCCCCACTCTGGGGTCCATACCTTGAACTTTGGCTTAATGCAGTTCGCAGCAATCATCAGCTCCCGCGGGAATTTAAAAGAAAAAAAAAAGAAAAAACCTGGAGCTTGTTCGGATTCTGTTGAGCTTTATTTGGTTCGTATGTTGATGTACAAATACATTTCAAGCTACCTGAAAGGACAAAATATACCAAGAAACTTACCTTACTGACAGTTGTAGACTTTCCATGCGATCAACAATTGGCGCAAAAGACCCTTGAAGAGTACTAGATCACTAACCCCATCCGCGACTACTCCCATTTCACTCACCTCAAATTTTCCAGTCTTTGCAGAGGAAAAATTACCTAAGGTTCTAAATTAGTAACTTCACACATTTCGTCCTTGATTGAGACACAGAGAAAGACATAACCAATGAAGTTAATAAAAAAAAAAGTTGTGGATTTCAACGTCACGTAAGTCGGTGGGAGGGGAAAAATATGTGAATCGGGAAGGGAATGCCGTTGATTTTCCATTGTTTCTCCACTGATTAGGTTCGTAATCCGACTGTACGATCGGATCGTTTGTAACACATTACCGTAATACATTTCTAGCGCCCTTTGTGATTATGAAATAAAAGATAATTTTCGAAGGTGTCAGATTCGATCTAAAAGAAAATCACAATGTATATACGAGGATTTCAACTCCTATAAAATATGTTATCACGTCTATGCGAAAGTTCTCGAAACATTTCCCTCTCGGTACTTATAGAAGATGCCGCACATCTCCAACTAGGATGATGCTGGTAAGTGCCTTATCTTGAAATAGATTTCACGTATAACTCGACAACACATATGCTTCTTTTCTCTCTTCTCTCCTACTTGTTCATTGTTTCCCGTGCTAGTGAGGTATCGCCAGAAGCAGACGAAGAACAGACTTATTTTCTCATCCCTTCTCTAGCCGTAGTGCACAGCGCGCCAAAACCACATCTCTCCATCCACAACCAAGTTCCATTGTCCTTTCCATGGTATTCCCCGACTGCATCATATTCCCCAGTTCAGTTCAAGAAAATCACGTCGACTCATTTATATCAAATCACCAGTTCACTATCCCGTGCACGCCCTTCACTCTCGTGCGTGTTCGGGCCCAGAACCCGCGAAATCTAGTTCACTATTCCTTCATCCTAACATCTCCAGTTAGGTCTGTTCATTATTTAATTGTTTCATGTTATAAGAGTGCCGTAGATTAATGGTAGCTTGCACATATAAGATGGGCCTCCGTCGTCCTTCAGACATGCTCATTAGTCCCGCCAGTGAATGGAATGCATAAATGTCCATCCTCCCATCACTTTCTGGGATGAGTTTGTGTCTGCTGCTATAGTGTATGGGTGATATAAGTTTTTTATGTGTCTTTCATTGTTTCGTGTTATTTAGGTGTTATTTTCGTTTGCTAGGGCGTGTGATTCAGGGACTTTAGATATGAAAATTTTTGGAATCCTAGACAGCTGGACTTTGGAATTTTTAAGTTTTTGAGCTTTGACTGTACTGAAATACATCTTTCTCCGTCAGACTTTGAACATGCGGCTGACTCCAGTTATGCTAACCACACAGTATCTTATCAACAACAAGCCACCAAAGAATGGACGAAGACCCACTCGTCAGCCCTTCCCTTTCAGAGCCGCCCTTCCTCTTCACTTGAAAGATCATGTATCTGGGAAGAGTAATAGGAAACAGAGTAAGTAGTAAGTTATAAAACATATCATCCTCTAAAACTTAATTCCATCTTTTATCTAGTTTTTGTTGAATATACCCTTTTAATTTTTCTTATACATTTTAGGCCCATGTATCATAACCTACTTTTACATCTCATCCTCTGTGATCCCTGATTCCATTAAACTTCTTTTATTACATTGCCCACAGCCATTGATTAAAGAGGCCTTTAGTTAGTGAGTTTAAGTATTGATGATTCAGAACTGCAGGTTTTGATTATCCTTCTAGCCTCTATCACTTTAACCACTGTTCATTATCCTGTTTCCTTCTGTTTCTTTCACTCTAGTGAAATTTTATCCCAATATCCCACACATCTCTGGACTAACACTATAGAATGCTTCATTTCCATGCTTAAGTTTATCAACCTCCTTTCATTTTCAGTTCATTTTTTCATTATTGCCCCTTGGTTTTCTAAGTAACTTCATAGAGTGCTAAGCATAATTGCATCGCCTTATTTATAAGATTAGTCTCCATATAAGTAAATACAAGACAAGCTATGCTTGTGTATTAAGCTTTCTAACAGATGCAGTTATATCAAAAATTGATTGATGTTCACAGTGTGAGGACTTTGTTGGAATAGTTTGTACAAGTTTTTAAGGGCTAAACTGTAACTCAGGAATGAGAAACCTCAGTGGCAGTATTGTTTAAGGCTTCTTGTTAAAGATTCAGTACTGTAATCATGTATATTTATAATACCTTTACTGTATCTTGGCCTACTTACATTTATATAGTACACTGAAATCTCAAAAATATACTTTGTTTTGAATTGCAGATGTTGCTTGTCTTCAAGAGATGGCCATCCTTTTTGCTTGCCTAAAGAAAAGCGACTTTGCTCAGTCATTATGTCAGAAGGAAATAGACTCCCTTGACAGTTGCTACAAGAATTTTATGGTAAATATGACTTTAATTTTTTGTAATCAGAAAGGATAATATGCACATCAGATATCCCTCATTTGTTTTAGAAATTAGTATCATAATTTAGAAATTAGAATACATTAGTATGGTTTCCTCTGGATATATTAATGCAAAGATCTTAAGATCTTTTGTGAAGATCTTTTGTGAATATTTTGATCATTTTATCACATTCACCACAATGATATCCTAAGGTCTTAATTTTTACTCAGAACATTTTGTTATGTTTATCAAAAAGTTGTAGTGATTTCATTAAGATTTGTTAGAAGTTAAATGTATATGAAGTTTCATTTCTTTTGTAGTGCCAGAAAAACATTATCCATCATTTTAGCAAAACTTTAAGATGTTTGCCAACTTTTTTACATTCACCTAGGAATTGTTTGATCTTAATTAGGCTCATATTTTAGAGTAATGGCTACTGTTGATGGCCTGATTTTGCTGGTTCTCAGATTTGGTTGTTATTCAAAAGACTTTATTATCCCACATTGATCAGTCTTCATGTTATTTTCTACACACTAGTGTAACACAATAGCATAAGTTAGGAAGATGGACTGAAATGAAGGCATGCTATTGTAATCCAACTCTCAAAAATTATGGTATGGGATATGAATATCTTTTGTACAGTGTAAACAGTCTGGATAACCATCAGTGCAACACTTGATGAGTTTAGCGAAGCCTTCTTCTCTCTACACTTATTACATTAAAACAATCAGCTAGCTAAAACTTGCTTCTTTAACACATGCTCAATTGAACTCAATTGACAGCATCACATACATGGACAAAAGTAGCCAAATTTCTAATTGGGCAAGTATTTAAGATTTATACTCTTTTGTCATGACTTGAGTATTTTCAATTTGCTGTCAGTTTAGGTGAGAAGGTTCCGTTCATGAATGCATATCAAACAGAATATGGGGAGACTTAGAAGGGTTGTGTGAAGAAAAAAGAAGTTAGTCATTATACGTAGCCATGTTGTGATTGGTCTCTTGTGTTTAAAAGGTTTAGTACAGTTCATCTTATGTAGAATACACATAAAAGTAGGTATGGATTGGGTACATTTGTCCTTCAGAATCTGTTGGCAAAGGTTTAACGACACCACAGCCTAAGCATTATGATCTGACCATTAACCCATAAACTTAGCAGTTGATGCTCAGGGACTCTCTCCTGTGCACAAAATTGAAAAATCAGAAAAATAGTTTTATTTACAGAACATATGTTTATTATTCATAAGTAAACAAATACAAGAAAAGGAGATTGTACTCTACACTCCTCTGTATTGGTGTGGTAGGATTTTGAATGGATTGTTAGGGCAAATGGGCTGTCAGGGTACAATAATTGTTCTTCATCTAAGCATGATGTTATTTGAATTTACAGCATTTTTACATGTATATACCTGGCACAGTACACACACTATAAGATATATTTTATGTATATAGTTACACTATATACTTTAATCTTATTGCACACATATTTTCTATGTAATTTTACTTATTTATAATTACACAAAATTTCATTAATGTTGATTTGATTTGGTATTTACCATATAGAACAGTAATGATAATTTTCTTATCACCAAAGTATTAGCAATAGTGCTACAGTAATTGTTTCTTTCCTATGAAATTAACTAAATTTGATATACTTAGGGAGACATTGGGAGGTTAACCACACAGTATACCTCTTTTATGATTGTAAATGAGTGACTGTGGCATGTAATATTTTTTCCAGCTATAGCAAGAGACTGTTGTTGACATATATGGATAAGTGGTGGAATTACACTTACACTGGGAATTCGGATCAGGGCAGGAACCATTAAATTTTTAGTGGGCAATATTAGCACTGAAAAATGCAGCATCAGCTGACGATGATAGTTTAGGGTTTAAGTGGTGGGCATTCCATCAGAATGTCTGCAAAATTGGAAAAAAAAATTTTTCATAATGTAATATACAAAGGAATTCAAACAGCATCAGACCATTGGGCCCTTTCAAGGCTGTTTATGATAGTGGAAGATTTCAAAAATTCACAGACTAGTGGTAAAAGTTAGAAGGAATACAGATAATTCAAAGAGAGTAGCCTACAAACTGTTACTGTGACTGAGACACAAATAATGTAAGTCATGGACTTTCAAGTCTGGTCTTTAACATATCTATAATTCTGCTTTCAACCACTCTAATTGGCAAATCATTCCTTATGTTAACAATCCTCTCAAAGAAAAAGCACTTCGCCACTTTCTATATAAAATGTTTGCCCACAAATTTGTATTCATTATTATGAGTGAGATCAGACAAATCAAGTTTTTAAGTAGCTTGATAGATCAAGATTATCAAAGCCTTTGATAATTTTGAGTACTTGTATTAGATCACTTCTTAATCTTATCTTTTCAAAGCTAAATAGATGCAAGTCATTTAATCAGCTCTCATAAGATTTGCTTCTCAACCTGGGAATCATTTTGGTGGTTTGATGTTGCACTTTCTTCATTGTGTCTAGGTAGTGTGACCAAAACTGATCATAAAAATATTCAGGATGTTGATGAACCAGTGAATTATTTCCCTGGACATATATTTGAATGCCTTACCTATTAATCCAAGAAATCTGTTTGCTCTTCTCATGGCTTCTGTGCACTGCTTACTTGGTTTTAATCACCTGACACTGTTATGCCTAGGTCTTTTTCTTCATTTACCTTTTGCAGTTTAGCAGAGTTTATAATGTAGTTTGGACTTTCGATATTGCACTTATAGAAATTAAGATTCATTTGCTACGTATGAGCCCAGTCCATCAGTTTGTGTACGTCAGAGTGAAGTTGTAGACCTTCAAGTTCATTTGTAGATTCATTTCCTACTTTTGTATCATCAGCGAATTTTGACATCTTACAATGCAGCTCATTAGCAATAAATATTAGCATTTAGAAACTACAAAAAAAAAACGTTCATTATTACTGTACCTTTGGATTGGTCAGAACCACTGCATAGTGATGGATGGAGGAAAGTGTAGGTAATACATCCGATAGCTTCCAGTAAGAGAGGGTGATGTAGAGAAGTTCCTTCCTTTCCATTGAACCTGTTTTCACACCATACTCTTCTCATACACAGTCACAGTATTGATGAAAAATATCATGAATATGTTTAGAAATATTACACTTTTACACTAAAATTTAGTGGCAGGAAGATTGGCTGGATTTTTTTTTTTTTTTTTTTTTACTACTACTACTACTATTTCAAACATTGGCACAACAGTGGTTGTGAATAGCATGAAAAAATTAAATATATTATGCAATTCCTTATTTTGGCTTCCCTCCCTCTCTTTGCTCCTTCATGTCTAGCTTCCTCTCTGGCCAGTCTGTCTCTGTTGTTGTTGACGGATCAGCTTCCCCCTTTTCTCCATCAATAGCAGTGTCCCTCAAGGTTCTGTCCTGTCCCAACACTTTTTATCCTTTTTTCCAACAATTTTCTCTCCACAAATAAACAAATGCACTCATATGCTGACAACTCAACACTGCAGTCATCCACATCCTTCAATTCTGTTCCTTCTTCTCTCACTTGATCTGCATCTCGTCTTGACACAGCTTCCTAAGTAAACTCAGACTTGGATAGGATATCTCAGTGGGGTTGACAAAATCTAGGTATGTTTGATTTCTCCAAGACCCAGTTTCTACCCACCTCTCTGTCAAAAAACTCCTCACACTCTTCTCTCCCTTTATGGTTCTGTAATTCCACCTCTGACTTAGAGAACATAATTGGTGTTACTGTGACATCCACTCTTTCTTGGAAACCCCACATTATGGGTATAGCTAAGTCTGCCTCTAAAAAATGAATGTCATGTTTAGATGTCGAAACTTATTTTCTTCTGAATAGTTACTATGTTTATACAAAGGATTGATTTGTCCTTGTATGGAGTACTGCTCTCACATCTGGGATGGTTCTAGGTCTGTTTCCTTATTTGACAAAGTCAAGTTGAAAGCAGTCCGGCTTATGAATTGTGCCAGGCTAACTTCCGAACTTGACACTCTTACCCCATGCCATAATGTTGGTTCACTTTCCCTATTCTGTTGATATTACTTTGGTTTTTGCTCCTGAAAACTGGCTGCTTGTATTCCTTGGCAAGCTGCTGCATCACATGATCACTGTGCGGCCATCAGTAACTCAAGGGTGGGCTGTTTTGACATCTGTTTCTTTCCCTATATGTTCTACCTTCTTGCAAAATACATAAATACTCTTCCTTGTCTTTTCTTCTTCCCTTTCTTTACTTTCTCTATATTTCAATTAAGGCCCAGCCTTGATGTGGACTTTTGTCCATGACTGGAGCCTTCATCATAAAAAGAATTGTACTATATATATAAAGTGTAATATCATCAGGTGTTTAGCACATTTGGGATGGATATTGTTGGTGACTTTTTGTAAATATTGTGGTCCTTTACCTGTTATCTGTTAACAAAGTCCTCCATTGCTTACATAATTACAGGAGGAGAATATTGATTGCACTTGTTATGTGATTTCCACCACAAACAGGAATCAGTTAGGAACCCTATGCAGGCCTCATTTCTTCATGTGTAATCATGCTAAAAGCACTCTTTTTAGTCACTTCTTTTCATTTCCCTTGTTATTTTTCTTCCATTTCATCACAAACTGATACATTTCATAAGTGCTTTTTCTCTAAACTTAAATCATCCAAAAATCTATATATTTTTACAGGGTCATCCTTTAAACATGACCTGCTCTTACAATGGGGGTTTTAGGGGTTCTGAGAACAGCAGAATTTTTCTGTCATCTTCCTGGTGAAAGAAGAGACCTCTGTACGCTACTAATGAAAAGATAAGTTAGCTAGATATTTAAACAGAGGAAGGAAAGGTCAACACATTTATTGATATGGACTGCCATTTACTAAGAGCACAATAGTTCCTTGAAACAACTATTAAACCCATAAGGACCCTAGCTGTACATGTATGTTATATGGTATGAAGACCCTAGCTGTACTATACGTTTTATGGTATGGACACCCTAATTTTACTGTATGTTTTATGGAATGGAGACCCTAGATGTACTTGTACAGATTGCATATTCCTGCCCTCATTGAAATTCAAAGGCATGCTATCTCATTATGTAGAATGTGTTGCAAGCAACTGTAATTAGCACTAAAAAAATTTTTTCAATTACCCAAGTAGCACAATGTCGACCTGTGGGGACCTTAGCCAAACTTGTATTTGTTGCCTCTTTCCGCTGTCATTTAGATTGGAAGGTTCACTTTATCAGTGTGTAGAGATGCCTTATATTACAAAAAACTACAGTTAGCACTAGGAAAGAACCCAAGTTTCTCATTTACTCATATAAGATGATGGGGAAGCTATGGCCCTAGTGTATGCCCTACATCAATTAGTAACTAATTAGCAAAACTTTTGGGGATAACTAATTATGGTGATAATGATCTGACAGATGTTGAATTGTTAGCACTTGAGAAAAGTCTTTGTATCAGTAATCCATTAGTATTGAAGAGGACAGTTAAATGTATGAGTCAGCAAGCCAGTAAATACATGATGAGCTGAGCTTGCATGGTACTTCAAATCTAAATGTTTTTACAGCTAAAGGTACAGTTAATGTACCAGGTTTTCTATTTTCATTAACTTTCCTTGATATTTACTATTCACTGATAAGACTAAAATGTTTTTTGATTAACCCTGGTCTTGAGGACCCCAGAAATTTCCAGGCTTTATCCTTTAAGGGCTAAATATTAAATGGGGCTTACTCTGTAAAACTGGATGTTGTGCCCCCCCCCCCCCAGTTGAATATTTAACATATAAAGATTTTGAGGTAGCTGTAATCCTCGAGTGAAATAGTGGAAAAGTTAGCAAAATTATCCAGAATTTAGCCATTTTTTATGCAGACAATGAGAATGCTATAAGTTTATATGCATAAGCCTTTAAAGCTATGTTTTGTGATCGAGTGAACTTGCATTGATAACTATAAAATATAGATAGACAGGGATAACATTATAATCTCTTCAGCATGTATGATAGAGCTTGATTATTATCTCAGTTCCTAGATTTTCTAGTTTATTACAGTAACTCTTAATTATAACTACCATAAACAAATATTCAATTTTACATTTGCAGCTTACACACAGTCAACGGAAACAGGAGGAGAGAGAGGGACTTCTTGTACCTGGGGAGAAGAATTTGTCCCATAAACAACTTAATCTGCTTTTAAAGAAACACCCTCAGCCCAAGTAGATGTTCATGCACATTGTGTAAATAATTCATTAATAATGGTTAACTTATTTTATTATTTCTCTTAACCTTTTGCATGACTGCTACAGTGTGCTGTCATTATCCAGCACATATCTTATAGTCTGATAACCTTGTATGCATTTTAAAAGCAGTAACAAGATATTTCCAGTGAAAATTTTTGTGGTATGTTCTAAATAGTTTTCTAATTACATCAGTGCCAAGGTAAGACTTTTTTTATTTTAGGGGCAAAGAAAATTGTGTTTCAAGACAGTATTCTTGACAGTGTTGGCTAGATGCGAGTCTTTTCAGCCGTGAATGGAAAAAGAGAGGAAGAAGGTGGATATTTTGGAAGACAGTATCAGGCATGAGGAGGGCTAATCCTGTAAGAAATAGTTGTCAGGGAAAGGTGTGCTAATGGGCACAGTTTGATCAAAAAGCTGATTAGGATGTGCAGAAGAGTTTCAGACATATTGACTTGGAAGGTCATCCATTTCCACAGTTTACCCTGCAGCCAAGCTTTTATGTCACATCCAGATCTGATGGCATTTTTTCTTGGCTTTCTTCTTTTCCTGTTGTTTGCTGAATGATGTCATCTGCATATCATGTGACTGTGATTTCTTTATTTTCCTGTCTGTTTGATGTCGTTAACAGCTTTATTGGTTGGGCAGACCACAGGCCATATTAACCACTGCATCTTGGCTGGTCTGGCACACTTTGGAGTTACTTTATCCAGTCCTTAAATTTCTTCATTGTACATCCTCACAGTGCTTCTATTGTATGCCGACGAATTGTTAAACAGGCTTAGGTCCCAGAATTTTTTAATGTTTACTTGTATTTGATTTATTGCACTTGACTTCAGTAGTAATAGTCTTCATTGCTTATTATACTGTTGGACAACTGCTCTTGAGTGTAAGTTGTGAATCATGCATTTCAGGATTTTTCAAGTAATGGAATGCAAAGGAAAGCAAGCAACTGCAAATCAAGTGGGCTGCTCAATCTTGGCTGTTTGTGATCATAGAGGTTAGAAAAGAGCTTCATGTTGTATTCGTAAAAATGTAAATAGATGACTCAGAAGAATCTGGAAACACTGCAATATAGTTGTCCTCTGCCATTATCCTGTTAAGGGTGAGGCTGTAAAGGCTAAGAAGTGGCACTGGAGTTCACCAGCTCTGGAGACTTTTGCTGTGACCACCCTCTTGAGGGAGTTCCAGAGGGAACGAGCATCGGAGATATAGTTAGATAGAGATATCTGCTAAGACACAAATTCTGTCAGTCATGGTCTTGAATTGAAGCACTTGTAAGGCCTATTTTTTATGATCCTTGGAGGTAAGGGACAAATAGTACTACTAATGTATTTCGTGTTTGTTGTAGAAGGCAACCAAGATGGGCGGGAGCAGGGATTGGAAATCTTCCCATGAAGCATTATCACTTTCCAAAAGTAGGAGCAGAGGAATGAATGAGCTTAGAGAGGATTTTTCCTTGAAGACTCAATCGTTTGATCCTAGTTCCAACCACTTATACGGGGAATAGCATACAGGCTTTAAAAAGATTAAACTTCAGTTGTGTGTCACTTTCAGCTATTCTTATTGTCATATCATTCCATATGTTAACAATCCAGCTAAAATTTTTGCCTACGAGTTTGTATCCATTACCGCAAGTGAAAGTAGACTTATCTAGCTTTACATAACTGCTTATATCAAGATTATTGCTGCTTTTGTTAGTTTTGAATACCTCTGTCAAATCACCTTTATTCAGAGCTAAATAAGTTTGTCTTCTAGATGGTCTTCATTGGATTTAATTCTTAGTTTGGAAGTCATCATGGTTGCTTGCTCACTCTGTACTCTATATTCTATGTCTTTTTCAAGTTGGGCAACCAAAACTAAACACAATAATGGGGATGCATCATTGAATTGTGAAGAGTAAGGGAATAGGTGGTGAAATTTAAATTCATGTGCTTTAACCATGAAGCCTAGAAAATTGTTTCCTTTTAACTTGTTATACACTTCATATAAGTTATACACTTCATATAATAGCTTTAGGTCATCAGAGATTATTACATGTACATCTTTTTGCACACTCACATTTTGTAGTTGAAGAGAATTCGTATTTTAGCTTGTCTTCTTCTTGTTACTGCCAGTGTGTAAAACTTTGCACTTGTAAGTTTAGAAAGCCATATGCCACCTCTGAGCCCAATTTATCAGTCCTTCTATGTCAGCTTGCAGCAGGAGACATTCACTTTCAGTCATAGGTTTGTTTTCCAGTTGAATATCATCTGCAACTTTCGATATTGCAAAGCATATCCCATTATCAGAATCAATAACACTTTTAATGCACTGTTCACTCTGTATGTGGGATATGCTCAAATATTTAATGAAGAATATCTCGCATATTTGTTATTATAGTTGACTCAGTAACGTGGAAGCCTTTTGTTCACTTTGCACATTCCATTAAATGCAGATAAATATAGATAAACTCTTAAAAAAATATAGAGGAGGAAAAAAAACTATTATGTATAAAATGTTTATTCCAACACAAACCAGTGTCCACAACAGAATGCATTTGCAAATTGGATAAAACTACAGATAGCAAACTTTTCCATTACCAGTCAGCAAGAATACTGGATTACATTTGAAAAAAATTGATGCGGACATCATTTACATGAATAGAAATTCTAAATATCTACACAACAAGCAATGTCTGTAGCAGACAGACAGTCCACAAACAACTGCAGATATTTAATACATAATAACAGTGGGTGGAGGCTTCCTATTTTATCAATATTTGGTCATTATGCAATGCAAACAAAAGCACATGCACAGTTTTCTGGTATGGCAGTGTATAAAACCATATATATATCCAATCATAAATATATTTAAAAGACATTCAAAATTTTTATTTCTTGCTAAATCACACTGCTCTACAGAAGCTGTAACACAATATATAAAAAACGAAACTACTAATTGGAAATGCTGTGCCACAGTTATTAAAAAAACTTCCTAGATTAGATTTTAGATGTGGATCATAGGTTTTAGGTCTTCATGACCCTTCTTGTAGCTATTCTGGGAAATATTTCAATACACATACTCTTCTTAATGGCTGAAATGATAACCCTTTCAGTGCTATTAGCTTCAGTCTACTCTTAGGTAGTAGGTGCTGTTGGTATCACTGTAAATGTAAGTTTCTGCAAGAAGTTGAATTATATGCAGATTGTAAGCTCTGCTGGCTGGCCATAGTTGGCAACCCAAACAAAGCAAGTCGTACACATTGTATGAAGGCCTCGGTAACCCACTAGTGACCATGTTGGGCAGATGTGTGCCTTTTCTTGGGGCCTACCATGTCTGTGGCACACACCACTGCACTGCAGTATCCACTACTGTGCCCATGCCACTGATACTTAAGATTGATCATTTGAAAACACTGGTGTTTTTTTCCAAAAATACAAATGCTTAGTTCTTAATTCATAAGAAAAACAGCAAATTTGATAGTTTTTCTGCATCTAATATAAAAATCAAGAGAATTAGGTGAATGTGCTTCACAAAAACTACAAATAGTTGTCTTAATTCTGAAGAAAAAATGTGTCCTTTTTCTTTAAGCTGGGAGGAAAACAAGAAATCAGTTGCACACAAAAAGGGTTAAAAACCAAAGTTGACGAAAATTCATATTCAGAATCATCATTTCTTCTGCACATACTACAATACTTTCTATAATTCTTGTCAAAGACTTTCAAAATGATGTTCAGAACTTATTTCTTTGAAATAATTTCCATAGTGTTGATTGTGAATGAAGACAGCCCTTATGCCAAATACAACAACTTAGTTGTGAAAAAATAAAACTTATAATTGGAAAACAATCAGCAAGCACCACTTTGCTCTGAAAGCAAGGATCAGATGTAATAGAAAATGTCTTTCACAAACAAATTAATGTCATATTTTTTCTTTGCACAATTATCACGTGTTCAACTTTAACAGAGAAAGATGTCTTAATGCCTTCCACTAGCAATTTAAAGTCATTATTTGGGCAATAATCATAAGTTTACCTTTTCCAAGTTACTTATATCTGCTGATCATTTCACAAAGGAGCAACTGCTTGGAGACGATAAATATTCATTTCTTCCCTTTTTACCTATGGGCCAAAAATTTTTACAGTACAAGGAGATAGTTATTCTTTTTCCAAAAATATTGCAATTTTCTACGGACTGTTTTCTTAGCAAGCAAGATGGGATTTACTAATGTAAGGGTGTTGGGAACAGTTTAGAGGGATGGCTCAAAAAAATTTCTGAAAGGAAGAATATCTGGAAGGGCTTTACAAATCATGGAGACTAGAACCTCTCCATGCCTTATGGGAGGACCAGTAATAGCCACATACATTACACAAACACCTTTTTTTTTTTTTAAGCAAATTTCTTACTTTACGAAGACTAAATTTGTATGGAACAGTGTAACTGCAACTCTGATATTATTAAGGGAAATAAAGTTTGAGAAAGACCCCTATTAAGTGGGTAAATATCCATGTATTTGCCTATTTTTTGTTTTACAAAGAACTTTGATGTTTCAAAAACTTCTTGCTCTAAAGCCCTTTTGCAATTATTTATAAAATCAGTCAAGAATTTGAAGCTAAGAGAAAATACCAAAACAGTTTTTTACCTTTCCTTTTTGGAAAGTAATATGTTCATTTATAAACTCTTACTAACTGAAGTCTTTTTCAGTTGATTACTTCAGTTCATTAATGTAATTCTACTATCTAAAGACAGATTACACAACAAAATGTTTTCCCTTTAAGATAGTAATGAAAATGAAAAAATTCTAAATTGATAGAAACCATTCATACCAGGTGAAGATGAGATAGTACCTTTTATTTATAGATGAGCTTTTCACATCAATCAAGCCTACATAAGTCCAATGCAAATGTAGAACATTAACGGGAGCAAACTATTAAAACAAAATTGAATGTTGCTTTTTTGTTATTGTATAAAATTTCCTAGACAACATTAACATACTAATAATGGTGCAAACTAATTCACACAAGCATTTCATCAGTCTTCAATCAGGACATAATGTAATAATGGTACCAAACTGTAGCTTCATTCATCATTACAGGACAATTTCTAATTGCTAATTCAAAAGATACACTATCCACTCATCATGTTTTGAATGCTTTTTCAATTTCTCATGGAGCTAAAAAAATGTTACATAATCACACGAAAAATCATTTATAACTTTCAGAACTATAACAAATCTGCTACACTTTTTCCTCTTAAAACCTTACTGCTGCTATCAAAAAATATCTTTCAAACAACCCTGCTTGAAATTATGCACACAATCTATCACATTATGATTTAGATAACACAGTCATTTATAAAACAAATTCATATAACCTGGTCATAGCGCCTTTGTAACTATTGTGCTATCCTGATCAACGGGACTTCTTAGAGCTATAAAAACAATCTTTTCACACTTTTAAGACATCCCTTATAGGAGCTGCAAAATCCTATATCCACCTTATGAAGCTTTTCTCATTTTTGTTATTTTCTTTATACATATAAGACAATATTTATTGCTGTAAAAGCCAAATGTTCATTTTAGTCTTGCATCCTAATTAAAAAAAACATTACAGGTAAACTAAAATCTTTATTTATGATTACATTTATCAGATATCAGCAATAGCAGATATAGTTCTTATATAAAACTGCCTGAGCTGCTGCTTCTCTGCTGAGTTGATCATTAAACTTATTTCCTTTATATTGCAATCGTGTAGAAAATTAACAAAAGCAGCAAAGATGTAGTCTTCAGGCATGGTGGTACTCTGAAACACTTGAAAACTTTTAATTGAAGCTAAACAAATTGCATGGAGGTCTTATTCATTTGTATGCAAATATTACTTACATACATATCTGATTTTGCAGGTCAGGTCAGGAAATATTCTGTTAGTGCTCTACTGCTACATACTCAGCTAGCCAAAATTGAACATTTTCAGTACTTTAATATAGGCAAAAGTACAACACTAATTATTCATATGTATGGACACAGTATCTAGACCCTTTTTTTTTTCGTTTATCTACTGGTGGTTTGACACTGTACATGAGAGGTGAATAGTAACAGTGCAAATGACAAAATGCACAGTTTCATTCAACAATGACTGAGCATGTAAATCTTTTTTCTTTTTTTGACCTAACTGTAATGATGCAATATTAGCTATTAGGACTTCTCAGGTTATAATAATTGACACACAAAACTTATTTAGTTTTTATATTTTGCTGGAGTTTTCATTAGTACATATTTGCATAGTCAGATGATCTAAGACATTATGAAGGATACACAGATTCATGCCCTTGGATAACTCGCTTTTAATTTTAGAATTTCTAAGTAAGTTGATAAGAGGCTATGAAATGAAATATACAGCAATGGCTTAATTTTCAACACAGTACTGAACAGGCAGCTATGATGGTCACGTATTTAGCTGGCAAATATTTCATCTAATACATATATATAATAATTACCCCAGGACCAATTTGTATGAAAGAATCCTGGTGTTCCCAGACATTTCAAAAGCCTCCTGCAACCAAAGGCTGCATTACTTCCAGTAGCAGGGGAATGTAGACTCCTTTTGAGTGAGAAGTTCTTTGACGACACTGTACTCCCAATGATACAGCCTCCCCAAAAGTGACTTTCATGTATCATTTAACCTCGAGCAGGTGGAGTCTGGTAATATATATATATATATATATATATATATATATATATATATATAATCAGTAGACTGAGATCTCA
>JAYMFT010372869.1:0-21415 GCA_038088735.1 Panulirus argus
AGTACTGTCTGCCTTAATAAATGGTAGGAGTACTGCCTTCTTTACTGAACGGCAGCAGTGCTGTCTACCTTACTGAACAGTAAGAGTAATGCTCACTTAATTGAATGGCAGGAGTACTTTCTTTCTTTACTGAAGGGTAGCAGTACTGTCTACATTACAAACAGTAAGAGTACTGCTCACTTTACTGAACAGCAGGGGGACTGTGTACCTTATTGAACGGCAGGAGTATCGCCTACTTTACTGAACGGAAGCAGTATTGTGTACCTTACTTAAAAATAGGAGTAATGCTCACTTACCTGAACGGCAGTACTACTACTTACTTTAAAGGACGGCAGCAGTATTGTGCTGCTCATTTAACTAAACGGAAAGAGTACTCTCTGCCTTACTGAATGGCAGGAGTACTGCCTTCTGTACTGAACGTCAGCAGTGCTGTCTACCTTACTGAACATTAAGAGTACTTCTCACTTAACTGGACGGCAGGAGTAATCTTCTTCATTATTGAACGGTAGCATACTATCTTACTAAAGAGTAGAACTGCTCACTTTACTGAACAGCAGGAGAAATATCTACCCTACTGAACGGCAGGAGTACTACATACTTTACTGGACGGAAGCAGTATTGTCTACCTTACAAACAGTTGGAGTACTGCTCACTTAACTGAAAAGCAGGAGTACTGTCTTAATGAACGGAAAGAGTACTGCTTACTTTACTGAACTACAGCAGTACTGTCTACCTTACAGAACACTAGGAGTGCTGCTCATTTAACTGATTGGCAGGAATACTGTTTGCCTTAATGAATGGCATACGTAATGCATTTTGTACTAAACGGTAGCAGTGCTCTCTACCTTACTGAACAATAGGAGTACTGCTTACATAACTGAACGGAAAAAGTACTCTCCCTCCTTACTGAACTGAAGCAGTACTGTCTATCTTACAAAACAGTAGGAGCACCGCTCACTTTACTGACCAGCAGGAGTACTGCCTACTTTACTGAACGGAAGCACTAATGTCTACTTCACTGAACAGTAGGAGTACTGCTCACTTACCTGAACGGCAGGAGTACTGCTTGATTTACTGAAAGGCAGCAGTATTGTCTACCTTGTTGAACAGTAGAAGAACTGCTCAATTAACTGAACGGCGGCAGTACTGTCAACCTTACTGAACAGTAGGAGTGCTTCTCATTTAACTGAACGCCAAGACTACTCTCTGCCTTTGCTGAATGGCAGAAGTATTGCCTTCTGTACTGAATGGTAGCAGTGCTGTCTATCTTACCGAACAGTAGGAGCACCGTTCACTTAACTGAACGGCAGGAGTACTCTCCTTCTTTACTGAACTGTAGCAGTGATGTCTATCTTACTAAACAGTAGGAGTACTGCTCACTTTACTGAAAAGCAAGAAAAATGTCTATCTTACTTTACCTCAAGAGTACTGCCTACGTTACTGAACTGAGGCAGTATTGTCTACCTTACTGAACAGTAGGAGTACTGCTCACCTAACTGAAAAGAAGGATTACTATCTTAATTAACGGCAGGAGTACTGTTTGCTTTAGTGAACGGCAGCAGTATTGTCAACCTTAATGAACAGTAGGACTACTGCTCACTTAACTGAACGGTAGGAGTACTGTCTACTTTCCTGAACAGCAGGAGAAATGTGTTCCTTAAAGAACGGTTGGAGTGCTGCCTACTTTACTGAACGGAAGCAGTATTGTCTACCTTGCTGAACATCAGGAGTGCTACTCACTTAACTGAACGGCAGGAGTATTGCCTACTTTACAGAACAGTAGGAGAAATATCTACCTTATAGAACGGCAGGAGTACTGCCTACATTACTGAACGGAAACAGTATTATCTACATTACTGAACATTACGATTACTGCTCACTTAACTGAGCGGCATGAGTACTATCTTACTGAACGGCAGGAGTACTGCCTTTTTTTGCAGAACAGCAAGAAAAATGTCTACCTTATAGAACGGCAGGAATACTGCCTATTTTACTGAACGGAAGTAGGACTGCCTAACTTACTGAACAGTAGGACTGCTGCTCATATAACTGAACGGCAGGAGTGCTATCTTACTGAACGACAGGACTACTGCGTACTTTACTGAAAGGCAGCAGTGCTGGGTTTCTTACTGAACAGCAAGAGTGCTGCTCATTTAATTGAAAGGCAGGAGTACCGTCTGCCTTAATGAATGGCAGGAGTACTGCCTTCTTTACTGAAAGGCAGCAGTTCTGTCTACCTTACTGAACAGTAGGAGTACTGCTCACGTAAGTGTACGGCAGGAGTACTCTCTTTATTGAAGGGTAAAAGTACTGTCTACCTTACTAAAAAGTAGGAGTACTGCTCACTTTACTGAACAACAGGAGTACTGTCTACGTTACAGAACGGCAGGAGTAATGCCTGCTTTACTGAACGGAAGCAGCATTGTCTACCTTACTGAACAATAGGAGCACTGCTCACTTAACTGAACGGCAAGAGTACTATATTACTGAAAGGCAGGAGTACTGACTACGTTACTAAACTGCAGGAAAAAATGTCTACCTTAGAGAACGGCAGGAGTACTGCCTACTTTACTGAACGGAAGCAGTAATGTCTACCTTACTAAACAGTAGGAGTACTGCTCACTTAATTAAACTGCAGCAGTAATGTCTACCTTACTTAACAGTAGGAGTGCTGCTCATTTAACTGAACGGCATGAATACCCTCTGCCTTACTGAATGGCAGGAGTACTACCTTCTGTACTGAATGGTAGCAGTGCTCTCTACCTTACGGAACAGTAGGAGTGCTGCTCACTTAACTGAACGGCAAGAGTACTTTCCTCTACTGAACGGTTGCAATGCTGCTTGTCTTACTAAAAAGTAGGAGTACTGCACACTATACAGAACAGCAGTACTGTCTACCTTACTGAACAGCAAGAACACTGCCTACTTTACTGAACGGAAGCAATATTATCTACGTTACTGAACAGTAGGAGTACTGCTCACCTAACTGAACGGCAGGAATACTATCTTACTGAACGGCAGGAGTACTGCTTAATTTACTGAGTGGCAGCAATACTGTCTACCTTATAGAACAGTATGATTGCTGCTCATTTAACTGAATGGCAGGAGTACTGTCTGCCTAAATCATTGGCAGGCGTAGTGTCTTCTGTACTGAACGGCAGCAGTGTTGTCTACCTTACTGAACAGTAGGAATACTGCTTACTAAACTGAACGGAAAGAGAACCCTCCTTCTTTACTGAACTGTAACAGTACTATCTATCTTACTAAACAGTAGGACTAATGCTTACTTTACTGAACAGCAGAAGAACTGTCTACCTTACTGAACGGCAGGAGTACTGCCTACTTTACTGAACGGAATCAGTATTTTCTATCTTACTGGACAGTAGAGGTACTGCTCATTTACCTGAAAGAAAGGAATGCTGCCTACTTTACGAAACGGCAACAATATTGTCTACCTTATTGAACAGGATGATTACTCCTCACTTAACTGAACGGCAGCAGTACTGTCTACCTTACTGAACAGTAGGAGTGCTGCTAATCTAACTGAACGACAAGAGTACTCACTGCCTTACTGATTAGCAGGAGTACTGCCTTCTGCTCTGAACGGCAACAGTGCTGTCTGCCTTACTGAATAGTAGGAGTACTGCTCACTTAATTGAACGGCAGGAGTACTCTCCTTCTTTACTGAATGGAAGCAGTACTGTCTATCTTGCTAAACAGTAGGAGTACTGCTCACTTTACTGAAAAGCAGGAGAAATGTCTGTCTTATTGAAAGGCAGGATTACTGCCCACTTTACTGAACTGAAGCAGTATTGTCTACCTTACTGAACAGTAGGAGTACTGCTCACTTAACTGAACGGCAGAAGTACTATCTTAATGAACGACAGGAGTACTGCTTACTTTACTAAACCGCAGCAGAATTGTCTACCTTAGTGAACAGTAGGAGTACTGCTCACTTAACTGAACTGCAGGAGTACTGTCTACTTTACTGAACAGCAGGAGAAACGTCTTCCTTCCTTAAAGAACGGCAGGAGTTCTGCCTACTTTATTGAATGGAAGCAGAATTGTCTACCTTACTACACAGTAGGAGTACTGGTCACTTAACTGAACGGCAGCAGTACTGTCTACCTTACTGAATATTAGGAGTGCTGCTCATTTTACTGAACGGCAGGAGTACTCTCTGCCTTACTGAATAGCAGAAGTACTGCCATTTGTACTGAACGTCAGTAATACGTTCTATCTTACTTAACGGTAGGAGTACTGCATACTTATCTGAACGGCCAGAGTACTCTCCTTCTTAACTGAGCGGCAGCAGTACTGTCTATCAAATTAATGAACAGCAGGAGTACTGTCTATTATACTGAACGGCAGGAGTACTGCCTACTTTACTGAATGGAAAGAGTATTCTCTACCCTACTGAACATTAGGAGTAATGATCACTTAACTGAACGTCAGGAGCACTATCTTTCTGAACGGCAGGAGTACTGCCTACTTTACAGAACAGTAGGAGAAATATCTACCTTACAGAACGGTAGGAGTACTGCCTACATTATTGAACGGAAGCAGTATTGTCTACCTTACTGAACAGTAAGGAAAACTGCTCACTTAACTGAAGGGTAAGAGTACTATCTTACTGAAGAGCAGGAGTGCTGCTTACTTTATTGAGCGGCAGCAGTGCTGTCTGCCTTACAGAAACGTAAGAGTACTGCTCACTTAACTAAATGGGAGGAGGAATCTCCATCTTTACTGAACGGTAGCAGTACTGTCTACATTAGTAAACAGTAGGAGTACTGCTCACTTTACTGAACAGCAGGAGTAATGTCTACCTTAATAAAGGCAGGACTACTGACTACTTTAATGAAGGGAAGCAGTAATATCTACCTTACTGAACATCAAGAGTTCTGTTCACTTAAATGAACGCTATTAGTAATATCTTACTGAACGGCTGGAGTATTGCCTACTTTAAAGAACAGTAGGAGAAATGTCTACCTTACAGAACGTCACGAGTACTGCCTACATTACTAAACGGAAGCAGTATTGTCTACCTTACTGAACATTAGGAGTACTGCTCACTAAACTGAACGGCAGGAGTACTATTTTACTGAACGGCATGAGTACTACCTTAATTATAGAACAGCAGGAGAAATGTCTACCTTATAGAACGGCAGGAGTACTGAACGGAAGCAGTACTGTTTACCTTACTTAACAGAAGGAATGCTGCTCATTTAACTGAATTGCAGGAGTACTATTTGCCATAATGAATGGCAGGAATACTGCCTTCTTTACTGAACTTCAGCAGTGCTGTCTACCTTACATAACAGTAGGAGTGTTGCTCACCTAACTGAACGGCAGGAGTACTCTCCATCTTTACTGAATAGTAGCAATACTGTTTACCTTACCAAATAGTAGGAGTATTGACACTTTACTGAACGGCAGGAGTACTGTCTACCTTACTGAACGGCAGGAGTACTGCCTACTTTATTGAACGGAAGCAGTATTGTCTACCTTACTGAACATCAGGAGTACTGCTGACTTAACTGAACGTCAGGAGTGCTATCTTACTGAACGGCAGGAGTAATGCTAACTTTACAGAACAGCAGAGTATTGTCCACCTTACTGAACGGTAGGAGTAATGCCTACTTTACTGAAGGAAAGCAGTATTGTCTACCGTACTGAACAACAGGAGGACTGCTCACTTAAGTAAACAGCAGGATTACTATTTACTGAACGGCAGGAGTACTGCCTTCTTTACTGAACTGCAGGAAAAAAGTCTACCTTAGGGAACGGCAGTAGTACTGCCTACTTTACTGAATGGAAGCAGTATTGTCTACCTTATTGAAAGGTAGGAGTACTGCTCACTTAACTGAACGGCAGTACTGCTTGCTTTACTGAACGGCAGCAGTACTGTATATCTTACTAAACACTAGGAGTGCTGCTCATTTAACTGAATGGCAGGAGTACTGTCTGGCTTAACGAATGACAGGAGTACTGCCTTCATTACTGAACGGCAACCGTGCTGTTTACCTTAGTGAACAGTAGGAGTACTGCTCACTTAACTGCATGGCAGAAGTACTGTCTACCTTACTGAACTCTTGGAGTACTGTTCACTTAACTGAATGGCAGGAGTACTCTCTTTTTTTTACTGAGCGGTAGCTGTACTGTCTACCTTACAAATAGCGGGAGTGCTGCTCACTTTACTGAACAGCAGAAGTACTGTCTACCTTACTGAACGGCAGGAGTACTGCCTACTTTGCTAAATGGAAGGAGTATTTTCTACCTTCCTGAAAATTAGGAGTACTGCTCACTTTACTGGACGTTAGAAGTACTATATTTCTGAATGGCAGGAGTGCTGCCTACTTTACAGAACAGTAGGAGAATTATCTACCTTACAGAACGACAGGAGTACTTCCTACATTACTGAAAGGAAGCAGCATTGTCTACCCTACTGAACAGTAGGAGTAATGCTCACTTAATTGAACGGTAGGAGTAATATATTACTGAACGGCAGGAGAGCTGCTTATATTAATGAACGACAGCAGTGCTGTCTATCTTACTGAACGGTAGGGCTGCTGGTCATTTAACTGAATGGCATGAGGACTGTTTGCCTCAATGAATGACAGGAGTAGTGCCTTCTTTACTGAACGGAAGCAGTATTATCAACCTTACTGAACTGTAGGAGTATGGCTCAATAAACTGAACGGCAGGAGTACTATCTTACTAAACGGCAAAAGTACTACCTTATTTACAGAACAGCAGGAGAAAAATCTACCTTAGAGAAAGGCAGGAGTACTGCCTATTTCACTGAACGAAGCAGTAGTGTCTACCTTACTGAACAGCAGGACTGCTGCTCATTTAACCGAAAGGCAAGAGCACTGTCTGACTTAATGATTTGCAGGAGTACTGCCGTCTTTACTGAACGGTAGCAGTGCTGTCTACCTTACAGAACAGTAGGAGTACTGCGCACTTTACTGAACAGCAGGAGTACTGTCTACCTTACTGAACGGCAGGAGTACTGCCTACTTTACTGAAGGGAAGCAGTATTTTCTACCTTACTGAACATCAGGAGTACTGCTCGCTTAACTGAACGTCAGGAGTACTATCTTACTGAACGGTAGGAGTACTGCTAACTTTACAGAAGAGTAGGAGTACTGTCTACCTTACTGAACGGCAGGAGAACTGCCTACTTTACTGAGGGGATGCAGTAATGACTGCCTTACTGAACAATAGGACTGCTCACTTAATTGAACGGCAAGAGTACTATGTTACTGAACGGCAGGAGTACTGCCTTCTTTACTGAACTGCAGGAAAAAATGTTTACCTAAGGGAATGGCAGTAGTACTGCCTACTTTACTGAACGGAAGCAGTATTGTCTACCTTACTGAAAAGTAGGAGTACTGCTCACTTACTTGAACGGCAGGAGTACTGCTTGCCTTACTGAACGGCAGCAGTACTGTATATCTTACTGAATACTGGGAGTGCATCTCATTTAACTGAATGGCAGGAGTACTGTCTGCCTTACTGAATACCAGGAGTACTGCCTTCTTTAAAGATACGGCAGCTGTGCTGTCTACCTTAGTAAACACTAGGAGTACTGCTCACTTAACTGAACGGCAGCAGTACTGTCTACCTTACTGAACAGTAGGAGTGCTGCTCATATAACTGAACGGAGTTCTCTCAGGCTTATTGAATGGCAGGAGAACTGCCATTTGTACTGAACAGCAGAAGTGCTATCTACCTTACTGAACAGGAGTACTGCTCACTTAACTGAACAATAAGAGTACTCTCCTTCTTTATTGAACGGCAGCAACGGTGTCTATCTTACTAAACAGTAGGAGTACTGCACACATTACTGAAAAGCACGAGGACTGTGTACTTTATTGAACGGCAGGAGTACTGCCTAATTCACTGAACGGAATCAGTAATGTCTACCTAACTGAACGGTAAGAGTACTGCTCACTTAACTGAACGGAAGGAGGTCTATCTTACTGAACGGCAGAAGTACTGATTAATTTACTGAACGAGAGTAGTACTGTCTACCTTACAGAAAAAAAGAAGTGATGCTCATTTAACTAAATGACAGGAGTACTGTCAGTCTTAATCACTGGCAGGCGTACTGTCTTCTGTACTGAACGGCAGCAGTGCTGTCTACCTTACTGAACATCAGGAGTACTGCTCACTTGACTGAACGTCAGGAGTACTATCCTACTGAAAGGCAGGAGTATTGCCTTATTTTCAGAACAGCAGGAAAAATGTCTACCTTATAGAACGGCAGGAGCACTGCCTACTTTACTGAAAGGAAGCAGTATTGTTTACCTTACTGAACAGTAGGAGTACTGCTCACTTAACTGAACGGCAGGAGTACTATCTTATTGAACGGCAGGAGTACTGCCTTATTTGAAGAACAGCAGGAAAAATGTCTACGTTATAGAACGGCAGGACTACAGCCTACTTTACTGAACGGAAGCAGTACTGTCTACCTTACTGAATAGTAGGACTGCTGCTCATTTAATTGAACGGCAGGAGTGCTATCTTACTGAAAGGCAGGAGTACTGCCTACTTTATTAAAAGGCAGCAGTACTGTCTACCTCACTGAACAGCAAGAGTGCTGCTCATTTAACTGAATGGCAGGAGTACTGTCTGCCTTAATGAATAGCAAGAGTACTGCCTTCTTTTCTGAACGGCAGCAGTGCTGTCCACCTTAATGAACAGTAGGAGTACTAATCACTTAACTGCACGGCAGGAGTACTCTCCTTCTTTATTGAACGGTAGCAGTACTGTCTACCGTAGTAAACTGTAGGAGTACTGCTCATTCTATTGAAAAGCAGGAATACTGTCTACCTTACTGAACCGCAGGAATTATGCCTACTTTACTGAACTGAAGCAGAATTGTCTACCTTACTGAACAATAGGAGTACTGCTCACTTAACTAAACGGCAGGAGTACTACCTGCTTTAATGAACTGCAAGAAAAAATGGCTACCTTAGAGAACGGCAGGAGTACTGCCTGCTTTACTGAACGGAAGCAGTATTGTCCACCTTACTAAACAGTAGGAGTATTGCGCACTTAACTGAACGGCAGCAGTATTGTCTAACTTACTGAACAGTCGGAATGCTGCTCATTTAGCTGAATGGCAGCAGTACAATCTGACTGAAAGACAGAAGTACTGCCTATTTCACTGAACGGCAGCAGTACTGTCTACTTTACAGAAAAGTAGGAGTGCTGGTCATTCAACTGAATGGCAGGATTATTGTCTGCCTTGATGAATGGCAGCCGCACTGCTTTCTTTACTGAACGGCACTAGTGCTGTCTACTTTACTGAAAAGTAGGATTAATGCTCATTTAACTGAACGGCAGGAATAGTCTCCTTCTTTACTGAACGGTAGCAGTACTGTCTATCTTACTAAACAGTAGGAGTACTACTCACTTTACTGAACAACAAGCGTACTGTCTACCTTACTGAAAGGCAGGAGTACTGCTTACTTTGGTGAACTGAAGCAGTATTGTCTACCTTACTGAAAAGTAGGAGTACTGCTCACATAACTGAACGGCAGGAGTATTATATTAATGAACGGCAAGAGTACTGCTTACTTTACTGAACGGTAGCAGTATTGTCTACCTTTCTCAACAGTAGGAGTACTGCTAACTTAACTGAACGGCAGGAGTACTTTCTACTTTACTGAACAGCAGAAGAAATGTCTTCCTAAAAGAACGGCAGGAGAGCTACCAACTTTAATGAACGAAGGCAGTATTGTCTACCTTGCTGAACAGTAGGAGTAATGCTCACTTAACTAAACGGCATCAGTACTGTCTACCTTACTGAAAAATAGAAATGGTGCTCATTTAACTGAACGGCAGGAGTACTCTCTGCTTTGATGAATGGCAGGAGTACTGCCTTCTGTACTGAACGGCAGCAGTACTGTCTGTCTTAGTGAATAGTAGGATTACTGCTTACTTACCTGAACGGCAAGAGTATTCTCCTTCTTTACTGAACGGCAGCAGTACTGCCTATCTTACTAAACAGTAGTAGTACTGCTCACTTTGCTGAACAGCATTAGTACAGTCTATTGTACTGAACGCCAAGAGTACTGCCTACTTTACCGAACGGAAACAGTATCGTCTACATCAATGAAAAATAGAAGTAGTGTTCACTTAACTGAACGGCAGAAGTACTGCTTGCTTTACTAAAAGGCAGCAATACTGGGTATCTTATGAATTTTAGGAGTGCTGCTCATTTAACAGAATGACAGGAGTACAGTCTGCCTTTATGAACGGCAGGAGGACTGTCTTCTTTACCGAACGCCAGCAGTTCTGTCTACATTAGTGAACAGTAAGAGTACTGCTCACTTAATTGAACGGCAATAGTGCTCTCCTTTACTGAACGGTAACAGTACTGTCTATCTTACTAAACAGTTGGAGTACTGCTCACTTTTCTGAACAGCAGGAGAAAAGTATACCTTAATGAACGGCAAGAGTGCTGCCTACTTTACTGAACGGAAGCAGTATTGTCTACCTTAATGAACGGTAAGAGTACTGCTCACTTAATTGAACGGCAAGAGTACTATCTTACTGAACGACAGGAGTGCTGCTTACTTTACTGAACGGCAACAGTACTTTCTACCTTACTGAACATTAGAACTTCTGCTCATTTAACGAAATGCCATGAGTACTGTTTGCCTTAATGAATGGCAGGAGTAATGCCTTCTTTACTGAACGGCAGCAGTGCTGTCTAACTTACTGAACAGTAGGAGTACTGTTTACTTAACTGAATGTCGGGAATACTCTCCATCTTTACTGAACGGTAGCAGTACCGTCTACCTTACAAACAGTAGGAGTACTGCTCACTTTAATGAGGAGCAGGAGAACTGTCTACCTTACTGAACGGCAGGAGTATTGTCTACTTTACTGAATAGAAGGAGAATTGTCTACCTTACTAAACATTAGGAGTACTGCTCACTTAACTGAACGTCAGGAGTACTATCTTTCTGAATGAATGGAGTACTGCCTGCTTTACAGAACAGTAGGAGAAATGTCTACCTTACAGAACGGCAGGAGTACTGCATATATTAATGAACGGAAGCAGTACTGTCTACATTATTGAGCAGTAGGAGTACTGCTCACTTAATTGAACGGTAGGAGTACTATATTACTGAATGGCAGGAGTGCTGCTTACTTTACCGAGCGGCAGCAGTACTGTCTACCTTACTTAAGAGTGGGACTACTGCTCATTTAACTGAATGGCATGAGGACTGTCTGCCTTAATGAATGGCAGGAGTACTGCTTTCTTTACTAAATGAAAGCAGTATTGTCTACCTTACTGAATATTAGGAGTACTGCTCAATAAACTGAACGGCAGGAGTACTATCTTACTGAACGACATGAGTACTACCTTATTTACAGAAGAGCAGGAGAAATGTCTACCTTATAGAACGGCAGGAGTACTGCCTACATTACTGAACGGAAGCAGTATTGTCTACCTTAATGAATATTAGGAGTACTGCACACTTAACTGAACGGCAGCAGTACTATCTTACTGAATGGCAGGAGTACTGCCTTATTTGCAGAACAGCAGGAAAAGTGTCTACCTTATAGAACGGCAGGAGTACTGCCTACTTTACTGAACGGAATCAGTACTGTATTCCTTATGAACAGTAGGACTGCTGCTCATTTAACTGAACGGTAGGAGTGCTATCTTACTTAACGGCAGGAGTATTGCCTTATTTGCAGAGTTGCAGGAAGAATATCTACCTTATAGAACGGCAGGAGTACTACCTACTTTACTGAAAGGAAGCAGTACTGTCTACCTTCTTGAACAGTAGAACTGCTGCTCATTTAACTGAACGGCAGGATTGCTATCTTACTGAACGGCAGGAGTACTGCCTACTTTATTGAAAGGCAGTAGTATTGTCTACCTTACCGAAGAGCAAGAGTGCTTCTCATTTAACTGAATGGCAGGAGTACTGTCTGCCTTACAGAATAGCAGGAGTACTGCCTTCTTTAATGAACGGCAGCAGCGCTGTCTACCTTAATGAACAGTAAGAGTACTGCTCAATTTACTGAACGGTACGGGTGCTCTCCTTCTTTACTGAAAGGTAGCAGTACTGTCCATATTACTAAACAGTTGGAGTAATGCTCACATTTCTGAATAGCAGGAGAAAAGTCTACCTTACATTCACGGCAGGAGTACTGCCTACTTTACAGAACGGAAGCAGTATTGTCTACCTTACTGAACATTAGGAGTACTGCTCACTAAACTGAACCTCAGGAGTACTATCTTTCTTAACGGCATTAGTACTGCCTACTTTACAGAACAGTAGGAGAAATGTCTACCTTATAGAACGGCAGGAGTACTGCCTACATTACTGAACGGTAGCAATGCTGTCTACCTTCCTGAACAATAGGAGTACTGCTCACTTAACTTAACGTCAGTAGTACTAACTTACTGAACGAAAGGAGTAATGCCTTCTTTACTGAACTGTAGGAAAAAATGTCTACCATAGAGAACGGCTGGAATAATGCCAACTTTACTGAACGGAAGCAGTATTGTCTACCTTACTAAACATTAGGAATACTGCTCAATTAACTGAAAGGCAGCAGTACAGTCTACCTTACTGAACAGTAGGAATGCTGCTCATTTAACTGAACGGCAGGAGTACTCTTTGTCTTACTGAATGGCAGGAGTACTGCCTTCTTTTCTGAACAGCAGCAGAGCTCTCTACCTTTCTGAACAGTAGGAGTACTACTCACTTAACTGAACGGCAAGAGTGCTCTTCTTATTTACTGAACGGCAGCAATGCTGTCTATCTTACTAAGCAGTAGGAGTTCTGCTTAATTTTCTGAACGTCACCAGTACTGTCTACCTTATAGAAAAATAGGAGTGCTGCTCATTTAAGTGAATGGCAGGAGTACTGTCTGCCTCAATGAATGGCAGGTGTACTCTCTTCTGGACTGAACGTCAGCAGTGCTCTCTACCTTACTGACCAGTAGGAGCACTGCCTACTTAACTGAACGGCAAGAGTACTCTTCTTTTTACTGAACGGTAGCAATACTCTCTATCTTACTAAAAGTAAGAGTATTGCTCACTTTACTGAACAGCAGGAGTACTGTCTACCTTACTGAATGGCAGGAGTACTGCCTACTTTACTGAACGGAAGCAGTATTATCTACCTTACTGAACAGTAGAAGTACTGCTCACCTACCTGAACGGCAGGAATACTGCGTACTTTACTGAACGGCAGCAGTATTGTCTACCTTATTGAACAGTAAGAGTAATGCTCACTTAACTGAACGGCAGAAGTACTGTCAACCTTACTGAACAGTAGGAGTGCTGCTCATTTAACTGAAAGGCAAGAGTACTCTCTGCCTTACTGAATGGCAGGAGTCCTGAGTTTTGTACCGAATGGCAGCAGTGCTGTCTACCTTACTGAATAGTAGGTATAATACTCACTTAACAGAAAGGCAGGAGTACTCTCCTTCTGTACTGAACGGTAGCAGTACTGTCTATCTTACTAAAGAGTAGGAGCACTGCTCACTTTATTGAACAGCAGGAGAAATGTCTACCTTACTGAATGGCAGGAGTACTGCCTACTTTACTGAACGGAAGCAGTATTGTCTACCTTACTAAACAGTAGGAATACTGCTCACTTAACTGTACGGCAGCAGTGCTATCTTACTGAACGCCAAGAGTACTGCCTAATTTATTGAACGGCAGCAGTACTCTCTACCTTACAGAAAAGTAGGAGTGCTTTTCATTCAACTGAATGGCAGGAGTACTGTCTGCCTTAATGAATAGCAGGCGTACTGGCTTCTTTACTGAACGGCAACAGTGCGTTATCCCTTACTGAAATGTATGAGTGCTGCTTACTTAAGTGAACTGCAGGAATACTCTCCTTCTTTACTGAACGGTAGCAGTACTGTCTATCTTACTAAACAGTAGGAGTACTACTCACTTTCCTGAACAGCAGGAGTACTGTCTACCTTACCGAAAGGCAGGAGTACTGCCTACTTTACTGAACGGAAGCAGTATTTTCTACCTTACTGAAAAGTAAGAATGCTGCTCACTTAACTGAACGGCAGGAGTACTGCTTGCTTTACTGAACGGCAGTAGTATTGTATATCTTACAGAACACTAGGAGTGCAGCTCATTTAACTGAATGGCAGGAGTACTGTCTGCCTTAATAAATGGCCGGAGTACTGCCTTATATACTGAACACCAGCAGTGCAGTGTATCTTAGTGAACAGTAGCAGTTCTGCTCACTTAACTGAGCGGAGATAGTGCTCTCCTTTACTGAACGGTAGCAGTACTCTCTATCTTACTAAGCAGTTGGAGTACCGCTCACTTTTCTGAACAGCAGGAGAAAAGTCTACCATACTGAACGGCAGGAGTGCTGCCTACTTTACTGAACGGAAGCAGTATTGTGTACCTTACTGAAAAATAAGAGTACTACTTACTTAACTGAAAGGCAAGCGCACTATCTTACTGAACAGCAAGAGTGTTGCTTACTTTACAGAACGGAAGCAGTACTGTACTACTTTACTGAATTGTAGGAATTCTGTTCATTTAACTGAATGTGCATGAGTACTGTCTGCCTTAATGAATGGCAGGAGTACTACCTTCTTTACTGAACGGCAGCAGTGCTGTCTACCTTACTGAACAGTGGGAGTACTGCTCACTTAACTGAATGGCAGGAGTACTCTCCATCTTTAGTGAGCGGTAGTAGAACTGTTATTTTACTAAACAGTAGGATAACAACTCACTTTAGTGAATAGCAGGAGTACTGTCTATCTTACCGAAAGGCAGGAGTACTGCCTAATTTACTGAACTGAAGCAGTATTGTCTACAGTACTGAACAGTGGAGGTTCTGCTCACTTAACTGAACGACAGTAGTACTACATTAATGAACGGCAGGAGTACTGCTTATTTTACTGAACGGCAGCAGTATTGTCTTCCTTACTGAACAGTATGAGTAATGCTGACTTAACTGAACGGCAGGAATATTGCCTACTTTACTGAACAGCGGGAGAAATGTCTTCATCAAAGAACGGCAAGAGTACTGCCTAATTTACTGAACATAAGCAATGTTTTCTACCTTACTGAACAGTGGGAGTAATGCTCACCTAACTGAACGGCAGCAGTACTGTATACCTTACTGAAACGTAGGAGTACTGCTCATTCAACTGAAAGGCAGGTGTACTTTCTGCCTTACTGAATTGCAGGAGAACTGATTTCTGTTCTGAACGGCATCAGTACTGTCTATCTTACTGAAAAATAGGAGTACTGCTTACTTATGTGAACGGCAAAAGTACTCTCCTACTTTACTGAACGGCAGCAGTACTGCCTACCTTACTAAACGGTAGTAGCACTGCTCACTTTACTGGACAGCAGGAGTGCTGCCTATTATACTGAACGGCAGGAGTACTGCCTACTTTACAGAACGGAAGCAGTATTTTCTACCTTACTGAAAAGTAGGAATACTACTCATTTAACTGAACGGCAGGAGTGCTGCTTGCTTTACTAAACGTCAGCAGTACTGTATATCTTACTGAACACTAGGAATGCTGCTCATCTAACTGAATGGCAGGAGTACTGTCTGCCATAATGAATGGCAGGAGTACTGCCCTCTTTACAGAACGCTAGCAGTGCTTCTACCATAGTGAACAGTAAGAGCACTGCTCACTTAACTGAACGGCAACAGTGTTCTCCTTTACTGAACGGTGGCAGTACTGTCTATCTTACCAAACAGTTAGAGTACTGCTCACTTTTCTGAACAGCAGGAGAAAAGTTTACCTTACTGAACGGCAGGACTACTGCCTACTTTACTGAACGGAAGCAGTAATGTCTACCTTAATGAAAAGTAAGAATACTACTCACCTAAATGAACGGCAAGAGTACTATCTTACATAACGGCAGGAGTGCTGCTTACTTTACTGAACGGCAGTCAGTACTGTCTTCCTTACTGAACAGCAGGACTTTTGCTCATTTAACTGAATGGCATGAGCACTGTCTGCCTTAATGAATGGCAGGAATACTGCCTTTCTTACTGAACGGCAGCAGTGCTGTGTACCTTCCTGAATAGTACAAGTACTGCTCACTTAAATGAATCGCAGGAGTACTCTCCTTCTTTACTGAACGGTAGCAGTGCTGTCTATATTACTAAACAGTAGGAGTAGCACTCACTTTACTGAACACCATGAGTACTGTCTACCTTACTGAAAGGCAGGAGTACTGCCTAATTTACTGAACTGAAGCAGTATTGTCTACCTTACTGAACAGTAGGAGTACTGCTCACTTAACTGAACGGCAGGAGTACTGTCTTAATGAAAGGCAGGAGTACATCTTACTATACTGAACGACTGAAGTATTGTCTTCCTTACTGAACAGTAGGAGTATTGCTCACCTACCTGAAAAGCAGGAGTACAGCATACTTTACGGAACAGCAGGAGAAATATCTTCCTTAAAGAATGGCAAGAGCACTGCCTAATTTACTGAGCGGAAGCAATATTGTCTACCTTTCTGAACACTAGGAGAACTGCTCACTTAACTGAATGGCAGCAGTACTGTCTACATTACTAAATAGTAGGAATGCTGCTCATTTAAATGAACGGCAGAAGTACTCTCTGCCTTACTGAATAGCATAAGTACTGCCTTCTGTACTGAACGGCAGCAGTACTGTCTCTCTTACTGAACAGGAGGAGTACTGCTTACTTACGTGAACGGCAAAAGTACTCTCCCTTTTTACTGAACGGCAGCAGTACTGTCTATCTTACTAAAAAGTATTAGTACTGCACACTTTACTGAACGGCAGGAGTACTGTCCATTATATTGAACGGCAAGAGTAATTTACTGAATGGAAGCAGTATTTTCTACCTTACTGAAAAGTAGGAGTACTGCTCACTTAACTGAATGGCAGGAGTACTACTTGCTTTACTAAACGGTAGCAGTGCTGTATATCTTACTGAATACTAGGAGTGCTGCTCATTTAACTGAATGGCAGGAGTACTGTCTGCCTTAATGAATGGCAGAAGTACTGCTTTCTTTACTGAACGGCAGCAGTGCAGTCTACCTTAGTGAACAGTAGGAGTGCTGCTAACTTAACTGAATGGCATGAGTACTCTCCATTTTTACTAAACGGTAGCAATACTGTCTACCTTAAAAACAGTAGGAGTATCTTGCTTTCCCGAAGAGCAGGAGTGCTGTATACCTTACTGAACGGACGGAGTACTGCCTACTTTACTAAAAGGAAGCAGTATTGTCTACCGTACTGAACATTAGGAGCACTGCTCATTTAACTGAACGTCAGGAGTACTATCTTTCTGAACAGCAGGAGCACTGACTGCTTTATAAAACAATAGGAGAAATGTCTGCCTTACAGAACGGCATGAGTAGTGCTTACATTACTGAAAGGAAGAAGTATTGTCTACCTTACTGAACAGTTGGAGTACTGCTCATTAAACTGAACGGCAGGAGTACTATCTTACTGAAAGGCAGGAGTACTACCTTATTTAAAGAAAATCAGGAGAAATGTGTACGGTATAAAACGGCAGGGGTACTGCCTACTTTACTGAACGGAAGCAGTATTGTCTAACTTACTGAACATCAGGAGTTCTGCTCACTTAACTGAACGTCAGGAGTAGCATCTTAATGAACGGCAGGGGTGTTCCTTACTTTACTGAAAGGCAGCAGTACTATCTACCTTATTGAACAGTAGGACTGGTGCTCATTTAACTGAATGGCATGAGGACTGTCTGCCTTAATGAATGGCAGGAATACTGCCGTCTTTACTGAACGGCAGCAATGCTGTCTATCTTACAGAACAGTAGGAATAATGCTCACCTAACTGAACGGCAGGAGTACTCTCCATCTTCACTGAACGGTAGCAGTACTGTCTACCTTACTAAACATTAGGAGTACTGCTCACGCAACTGAACAGCAGAAGTACTGTATATCTTACTGAAAGGCAGGAGTACTGCCTACTTTACTAAACGGAAGCAGTATTGTCTACCTTTCAGAACAGTAGGAGTAATGCTCACTAACCTGAACGGCAGGAGTACTGCTTACATTTCTGAAACGCAGCAGTATTGTCTTCCTTACTAAACAGTAAGAGTACTGCTCACTTTACTGAACGGCAGGAGTACAGCATACTTTACTGAAAAGCAGGAGAAATGTCTTCCTTAAAGAACTGGCAAGAGTATTGCCTAATTTACTGAACGGAAGCAATATTTTCTACATTACTGAACAGTAGGAGTACTGCTCACTTAACAGCAGCAGTACTGTCTACCTTACTGAACAGTAGGAGTGCTGCTCATTTAAATGAACGGCAATACTCTCTGCTTTACTGAATAACAGGAGTACTGTCTTCTGTACTGAACGGCAGCAGTACTGTCTATCTTATTGAACAGTAGGAGTATTGCATACTTAAGTGGACGGCAAAAGTACTCTCCTTCTTTACTGAACGGCAGCAGTACTGTCTATCTTAATAAACAGTGGTAGTACTGCACACTTTACTGAACGGTAGGAGCACTGTATATAATACTGAACGGCAGTAGTACTGCCTACTTTATTGAACGGAAGCAGTATTTTCCACCTTACTAAAAGGTAGGAGTACTGCTCGCTTAACTGAACGGCAGGAGTACTGCTTGCTTTACTAAACGGCAGCAGTACTATATATCTTACTGAACACTAGAAGTGCTGCTCAATTAACTGAATGGCAAGAGTACTATCTACTTTAATGAATGGCAGGAGTACTGTCCTCTGTACTGAACGCCAGCAGTGCTGTCTACCATAGTGAACATTAGGAGTACTGCTCACTTAACTGAACGGCAACAATGTTCTTTACTGAACGGTTGCAGTAGTGTCTATCTTACTAAACAGTTGGAGTATTGCTCACTTTTCTGAACAGCAGGAGAAAAGTTTACCTTACTGAACGGCAGGAATACTGCCTACTTTACTGAACGGAAGCAGTAATGTCTACCTTACTGAACAGTAGGAGTACTCTCACTTAAATGAAAGGCAAGAGTACTATCTTACTGAACGGCAGGAGTGCTGCTTACTTTACTGAACGGCAGCAGTACTGTCTTCCTTATTGAGCAGCAGGACTTCTGCTCATTTAACTGAATGGCATGAGTACTGTCTGCCTTAATGAATGGCAGGAATACTGCCTTTCTTACTGAACTTCAGCAGTGCTGTGTACCTTACTGAACAATAGGGGTACTACTCACTTATCTGAGTGGCAGGAGTACTCTCCTTCTTTACTGAACGGTAGCAGTACTGTCTATCTTACTAAGCAATAGGAGTAGTACCCACTTTACTTAACACCATGAGTACTGTCTACCTTACTGAAAGGCAGGAGTACTGCCTATTTTATTGAACTGAAGCAGTATTGTCTATCTTACTGGACAATACGAGTACTGCTCATTTAACTGAACGGCAGTGGCACTATCTTAATGAACGGCAGGAGTACTGCTTACTTTACTGAACGGTAGCAGTATTCCTTACTGAACAGTAGGAGCGCTGCTCACTTAACTGAACGGCAGGAGTACAGCATACTTTACTGAACAGGAGGAGAAATGTATTCCGTAAAGAACGGCAAGAGTACTGCCTAATTTACTAAACGGTAGCAATATTTTCTACCTTACTGAACAGTAGGAGTACTGCTCACTTAACTGAACGGCAGCAGTACTGTCTACCTTACTGAACAGTAGGAGTACTGCTCACTTAAATGAAAGGCGGAAGTACTCTCTGCCTTATTGAATAGCAGGAGTACTGCCTTCTGTACTAAACGGCAGCAGTACTGTCTATCTTACTGAACAGTAGGAGTACTGCTTACTTATGTAAACGGCAAAAGTACTCTCCATCTTTACTGAAAGGCAGCAGTGCTGTCTATGTTACTAAACAGTAGCAGTACTGTACACTTTACTG
Organism: Panulirus argus; assembly: GCA_038088735.1. Lineage (NCBI taxonomy): Eukaryota > Metazoa > Arthropoda > Malacostraca > Decapoda > Palinuridae > Panulirus > Panulirus argus. The sequence continues at coordinate 19,916 of JAYMFT010372869.1, forward strand.
AACGGCAGGAGTATTGTCCATTATATTGAACGGCAGGAGTACTGCCTAATTTACTGAACGGAGGCAGTATTTTTTACCTTGCTGAAAAGTATAAGTACTGCTCACTTAACTGAATGGCAGGAGTACTGCATGCTTTACTAAGCGGTAGCAATACTGTATATCTTACTGAATACTAGGAGTGCTGCTCATTTAACTAAATGGCAGTAGTACTGTCTGAACGCCAGCATTGCTGTCTACCATAGTGAATATTAGGAGTACTGCTCACTTAACTGAACGGCAACAGTGCTCGCCTTTACTGAACGGTTGCAGTACTGTCTATCTTACTATAGTTGGAGTACTGCTCACTTTTCTGAAGAGCAGGAGAAAAGTTTACCTTACTGAACGGCAGGATTACTGCCTACATTACTGAACGGAAGCAATAATGTCCACCTTACTGAACAGTAAGAGTACTGCTCACTTAACTGTACGGCTAGAGTACTATCTTCTGAATGGCAGGAGTGCTGCTTACTTTACTGAACGGCAGCAGTACTGTCTTTCTTACTGAAAAGTAGGACTTCTGCTCATTTAATTGAATGGCATGAGTACTGTCTGCCTTAATGAATGGTAGGAGTACTGCCTTTCTTACTGAACGGCAGCAGTGCTGTGTACCTTACTGAACAGTAGGAGTACTTGTCACTTAACTGAATGGCAGGAGTACTCTCCTTTTATACTGAACGGTAGCAATACTGTCTACCTTACAAACAGTAGGAGTAATGCGCATATTACTGAACAGCAGGAGTACTGTCTACCTTACTGAACGGCAGTAGTGCTGCCTACTTTACTGAATGGAAGGAGTAATATCTGCCTTACTAAACATTAGGAGTACTGTTCACTTAACTGAACGTCAAGAGTACTATGTTACTGAACGGCAAGATTATTACCTGCTTTACAGACGAGTATGAAAAATATCTACATAACAGAACGGCAGGAATACTGTCTATATTACTGAATGGAAACAGTATAGTCTACCTTAATGAACATTAGGAGTACTGCTTAGTAAATAGAACAGCAGGAGTACTATCTTACTGAACGGCATGAGTACTAACTTATTTACAGAACAGCAGGAGAAAGGCCTACCTCATAGAATAGCAGGAGTATTGCCTACAATACTAAACGGCAGCAGTATTGACTATCTTACTGAACTGTAGGACTGCTGCTCATTTATCCTAATGGCATGAGGACTGTTTGCCTTAATGAATGGCAGGAGTACTGCCGTCTTTACTGACCGGCATTAGTGCTATCTACCTTACAGAACTATAGGAGTACTGCTCACTTAACTGAAGGGCAGGAGTACTCTCCATCTTTACTGAACGGTAGCATTACTGTCTACATTAGTAAACAGTAGGAGTACTGCTCACTTTACTGAACAGCAGGAGTTTTTCTCTTTTTTATGTTGAAGGCTCCAGTCACGGACAGAAGTCCACATCAAGGCCGGGCCCTAATTGAAATATAGAGAGAGTT